>PVHY01013253.1:0-41924 GCA_004024945.1 Uropsilus gracilis
GGTGCGGGGGGGGGGGTGGCGGTGGCTGGTGGGGAGATTCTCACTTGGGAATTCCTGTAAGGCATCCTTTCCTTTTCACTTTAATCTCCAGCAGTATCTTTGCTTGAAACTTGTTAGAGCCAATAATTAATGTTGGTTGAATCCAACTTGTCACACTGAAGTGGCTGTATTTTTACTATCAGTGAATTAGACCAGAAGTCTAAGTATTTGACTTTGCCTGCTCATCCGTGGACAGAGATGAGGTGTTTCGGAGATAATACATGTTAAGGTTTATGAATCTGGAAGGCGAGATGGTAACAAAGCTGATTCTTGATTGGTCACTGATCTGTTAATTAGCACGTGTCATGCTGAGTGTATATAATGTGACTGCGCCTATGCTAGACACTGTGGGTGATGACAGAGGCAAGTGAGAAAACATCTTGTTTCATCAGTATTTATTGAATTGGAGGCATAAGATGTACTGGTTTTAAAGGCACTTTGCATGTGCTTTGAGAGGAAAGCAGGGCAAGGGACCAAGGCATAAACTCTCTGTAGGAAATAGCAAATAAGTAGCCACAGAGGGAAAGTTCAGATCAGGCGATAGTTTCTAAAGAGTAGTACTGGGACTTGGGTGACACATTCTGAGAATGGGACACCCCACTGTCTGGGAATGACTGGCTCAGAGTGGGTTGCTTAGGGCTATTGGAGAGTGAGGGACTTTCATTGGAAGCAGTGGGTAGATGAGGGTGGAGAGATAAGTGAGGGGACTTTGTATGGGAAGAGCATCTGTCTTAGGTTATTTTTTGTCAAAGTAAGAAACTAAGATTTTCCTTTTGGGTTACTCTTAGACTTTATACTTGGGTAAGGTACATATTTGAATTGCTGTAGCTAATGGGGAAATTCAATTTCTGAAAAAAAGTGTTTGATCATCTTGGAATAGAGTTATGTAGACAAATTGATGTTTTAAATCTTGACTGATTTAATATTTGCTCTAAGGATCTCTAGAGAACTGGATCCATAGCTATTCTACACAAAGGCAAGGGCCTTTCTCGCCATTATCTATATGTAAATTACCCAATTTGGGTTTCTTGAGGTTTGATAAAGTTCTTTTTCTTTTTTAATTTGAGGGCAGATTGCCTTGTAAAATATTGATATGCTAGGCCACTTCTCTACCATCTGCATTTGTATAATCAGGAAATAACAATTAATATCAGCATTAACGTATTCAGAAAAAAATCCAGGATGCTAAAACCAACTGTGTGAAAGCTTCTAAAATCAGATGTGAGTCGCTTGCAAGTTACCCACTACAGTGGGTTTTCTATACCACATGTCAATCTCCTTTCATCCATCCCCATAATAATCAGAACACTTAGGCTTATATTTTCCTTTTACAGTTTGTGAACAAGAAAAATTCAGTGTATCTAGCACAATAAATTATATATCATCAACGTGTGTGCTGGATGCCAGCGTGACTACTCAGGGTCCTTGGTGGAGCGAGCTTCTTCTAGCCTCCCTGCCTCGCCCACCTCTACCTGGATTCCATGCTGATCCCTTTTTGTGACATCCAAGTACCTGGTCTTCCCATACTGCCCTCAACTCCCCAACTAGGGGGTGTCAGGCAAGCCTACCCTCCTTCAAAACTGTGCTCCATGGGTATTCTTTCTCTTTCTTTATCCACCACCCAAGAAGAATAAATTCCTTGCTGTGGTCACTAGGATGTGGACACCTGAGTTGCTAGCTTCTGCAGTCAGGTAGATTTGAGGCAAGGGTTGCTGTTCGTGCTGGTGTGCTTCTGAAGGGCCCTTGTCTGCACTGGAGGTGGAGACATGCAGCAAGTAGCTTGGTGATACTGTGGCTATAAGTGAGCTTGGAATATATTCGGAGCTAAAGTAACAGTTTTTTCTCTTCATCTTTAAAGTGGAATTTTTAAAGGTGATTCAGAGTAAATAGCTTGTTCAGCGTTGCAGGAATACTCCTCTGCCTGTGCCCTCTGCAATATGGCCATCTTTACAGTTCAATGTAAAAGAAAGAGTGGTTGTAAATTTAAAATTCATATTTTGTAGCTATGGAATTCCAACCAAAATACATCAAATTGAAATGTGGAAACCTGGTTTGCAGATTAAAGATTAAGATATTGCAGATATCTTTACTATTAGATGAAAGAAATGCCCTACAATTTAGTTTCAAATAATTTCACATGATACAATTATCTTGCTAGGAAAAAGGTGAATACTTTATCAACTCTTTCTTCAAATTCCACTTTTATTTGCCACATTGAAACTTTGGTAATTACCAAAATACACCTGAACTTGAAGTTGACATTAACATTTCTTTGGATTCATCTCTAAGAATGTTGACTAAAACAACTTTTTAAATTAATATTGGATGACAGCAAGAACCAAAACAAAGAATAAAAATAAGGTAAGAAAAAAATGCCAATGGTCGTGCTTATTGTTTTCACAGTTTGAGAATATATAGCCTGAGATAGGGGTATTGAGATCTAAATTTTTAAATGACTTGAAAATTACTAAAATGTCTGAGTGTTGTGAGGTTTTGTTTTGTTGGGGGAGGGGTTTCACTGCACCCCTCAGTCTTCTGAAAAATAACAGAATGCTGTATCTATTTTTAATTATTTATAAAATGACTTTGGGAATTCTGTGATAGGCCTTGGCTTATGGGAAATAGGCTATGGTATAGAAAAACACATGTCTTGGAATCACAAGTTGCACATTGCAAAAACTAACTGCCAACAGCTGTACTTATTCCAGCACCAGGGGTGGTTGCCAGCTTTCATGACCAACCCAGTCTTTCGCCAACATTTCATACAAATTGACCAAAATATCTAACATTTCACCTTCGAAGGAATGTTCTGGAAAAAGCTCATAGTCATTAAAAATGGAATATGGTCCCAAAGGTTTGTTTAATCCCGAGTTTCCTGGCTGGGGCAAGGGGTGGCTTGTGAAGTGTTTCAGTGGAATAATGATCAGGCTCCAGCATAAGCTTCACAGAGAAGCCTTGTGCCCTTGTCCTGCACGGGTGATAGAGGCTCCGTCCTCACAACCTTCTCTGGACTCACATTCATTTGGGGTTTTGTGACAGACCACTCACCACTAGGTGCTGGGTTCATGCACTTTTCATGACTGCAGAAAGCAGGATAGGCACAGGGTTTTGTGTGTGTGTGTGTGTGTGTGTGTGTTTTATTTATATTAAGCCTTTCCCTTCCCCTCACAAATCAGTAAGTCAGTAAGAAGGTAACTGACTGTACAAGGCTATTATGTGGCAAAGCCAGAACTAGAAGATTCTGTTTTTCTGATGACTAGTCTGTTTTTTCTCCCCATTGAGCAATGATTCAAGTTTCACTGAAACTTAGCTCCTCTAGGATGCATACCCTAATGGTCCTGCAGAGTCATAGGGATTCAGTCTTAATTGCTTGTCCTAATATATACCGAACAGTGTTGTTGTAATTAATGTTGGTAGAATCTAATTTGTGACACCAAAGAGGCCATATTTTCACCACCAGTGAATCTGACTAGAAGGCTAAGTCTTTTGCTTTGCTCACAGAGATGAGGTGTTTCCCAGATTATACTCGTTGAGGTTTATGAATCTGGAAAGCCAGGTAGTAACAAAATTTGGGGGGTTGGCCATGGAGAAAGTTTAGGAAGGATGAGTCCCTTATGCTTAAATTTTTTTCACATGTATTTTAAACCAGTGCTATCTAAAATAGAAATATATACAAGCCAGGCATGTGATTTTAAATTCTCTAGTCAGCACATTTTTTTTAGAAGTAAAAAATAGATAAACTTAATTTTAGTAATATATCTAAACCAATATATCCAAAATGTTATTTTAACATAAAATCAATAAGAAAAAAAGGTTAATGAGATATAGCTTACATTCTTTTTTTAGATTAGGTCTTTGAAAATGAGTGTGTTGCATGTTTTTAGTATATCTGAATACATATGCTAAATTTTCAGTGGTTAAAGTGAATTATAGTTCTATCAGGAGGAGTATGAAATATTCTTATACTGCTGTAGTTTTTTCATTTTAATTAAAATTAAGTTAAATTACAAGTTCAGTGCTTTAGTCGCCTTGGCTACATGTCTTTGTCCTGGGAAGCCATTGGACAGAAATGTGACCAGCACTAGTGGGTTGACATAAAAGCTTTCTCACCTCTCTCCACATTCACAAGTAGGAGCTCTGTGTCACTGAAGATATGGTTTACATGTTAGATTATAGATTTTTAAACAACCATTTTCCCGAATCTAGCTCAGTTGTTGTTTTGTTAGCTGTTTTCATTAAAAAAAAAAAAAAAAAAAAAAAAGAGTGTGAGAAATTATTTGTATATTTGTTAAAATACTGGTATTTTTCATAACTTGGTAGCTTAGGTTCTAGCACCAGTTGGCTTTGGGGTGAGCTAGTAATGCATGAATGAAAAAACCAACATGGAACATAAACAAATGTGTACAAATTTTATTTTCTATACTAGTTGACATTTTAGAAAATAATGATCTTGCTTCAGTTTTCATCAATCAACTAATCTAAAATCCTTGGAAAATGAAAACAATTAAAATTCATTTGGTATCTGAGAGACTCCTTGAACCAAATTACCAAGTTAGAGTTTGATAATTGCTATTTTTTGGTCGTGGCACATACACCCCAAGAAGTGGTCGCCAAGCTTTGGAGGGATATTTATGGGTTACTCTGTTACCAGTGCTTAAAAAAAAAAAAAGAAAGCCAGTGACACTTTCTCTCTCAATTTCTTTATTCCCCAGTGATTAAAATTCTCTAGTGCTGCTAAGTGTGATGTGAAAGCAATTGAATGGTCTTTGCTGATTTCCTGGCGATATACTCAGTAAATCCCTTACAAAGTATTCTTCCTCCTTCCCATTTTGCTTTTCCATTTCCTGATTCGTAAAATTTTTAAGTTTCTAATCCAAATCCCAAAATCGTGAAACCTTGACATGCCCAAATAATAAACTCTAGTAACTATATTTAAAACAAACAAACAAACAAACAAACAAAAAACAATTGATGAAATTTATTTTAATAGAAATCTGGGCATGTTAAAGGTCCTTAAAAATTGAATTAGGAGCCTGAAGTCAGGAAATGAGGAAAATCTACATTGGATGATGCTTATTTATGGGGACTTTTAAACCTTGAAGGCAGGCAGGCACCAACTATGTGCCTATTTCATACTGGGAGCTCTCTCTTAGAGGCCAATTTATAGTATAGTGCAATACCTTTGACATATCACACTCTCCCAAACACATCTTCAGTGAGAACCTTTGCAAATGAGTCCCATAAAATGACGCATTTGGTTTCCCAGAGGGGATGTTTCTCAGGAGACTTTGATCCCAAGTGTGAGATTAAGGTGATGGCAGATTTTGAGAGGATACTCCTTTTTTTAGCCTCAGGTTGATCAGGAAAAAAATGGAAGTGGACTGTGAAGTGACACAGTCTCTCGCAGAGATTTACATTCTAGTTCCTGTCACAGAGGATGGCCAAGTTTAAAGGAGACAAACATCTTCTGCTCTTAGGCCAGTTCGGTGCATAGAAAGACAGGGTCAGAAATCACAAGTTGTCCTGTTCCTCTGTGTGTACTTGGGTCTTGGTTGTAGATCAGGATGCTTTCTTTGTTCAAGGTATTCCACAGGTCTGAGCCAGGCCTGCTTTTGTGCTGTTAGTCTAACGGTGAACAAAATGGATGCTTGCACGATGCTTATGCTCTAATTGAGGAAGCAGTTAGTCACACAGACAAAACACAATCTAATTTCAAAGCAATTAAATGAAACACAGGAAGTGACAGAAGCTGCTAGTATTTAACAGAAGATGGGGAGGGAAGGTCTCTCTGAGGAGCAGTCATTTGAGCAGGGACCTGAATGAAGAGACCCAGAGTATCAAATTCGGAAGGTGGAGCAAGTGCTGAAGCCCTAAGGTGGGAGTATGAAAGGGAGGAACAAATGGATAGGGGAGGGACAAGAGGTGAGATTAGGAAGGTTAGTCAGGGGCCAGATCATGTAGACCCTCTGCTATTGGTTCTTAGAGGCTTTTACTTTTACTTTTCCAGTGATAAGAAGCCATTAGGATAGAGAGGCTTCTAATTTCTTAATCTTCTTTGGGTCATGAACTTCTTTGGCAGTTTGGTGAAACCTGTGGAAACCTTGCAGCATAATGTTTTTAGATGTATGAAATAAAATCAAAACATCAAAGAAAACAATTATGGGGAAATAGAAAGATTAAAGTCCCCTGGAAGGGGCATGCACTCTGATTTGCATTTTTGAAGGCTTCCTGGGCTTACTAGGAATGGAAGCAGAAGGCTAGGGAGCTTGGTCCCTCCTATTTTCTTTATCCCTGGGTTCAGGGTGTACAACAGGTTATTTGAATACAGGAGAAAAAAGGATGACTTATTTATATTTGGTTGACCCTTATTCCTTTAAATTTCTGTTAGGACACCAGCACATTTATATAACTCACAAATAAGTATAGATTGAAGCTGTGCATTTAAAAAAGAATTTATGATAGATTTTTTTTTAAATCACATTTGATAATCATGTAAGGGCAGTTAAACCTATAAGGAACTTAAGGAATGCCACACTGGTTTCAACCACATTCCATCTCAGGTCATTTTAAGGAAGAGCAAGAGTTTTTGCCATGATTCAACCTTGCTAAATGTCAGTCCTGTTTCTGAAGCTTCCTTAATTCTGTGTAAGAGGCCTCAGATAGCTGTAAATCTATTTATACTCAATTAAACCTGTTATTACCTCTAAGGTAACATGGACTCCCTCTCAGGGAAACAAGTTAATCGGGGGTTAGCTTCCTGAGAAAAGTAGTTGGTGATATGCCCCCTACAATTCAGGGTTTGCTGAAGAGTGTCTTCTCAAGCATCATGGACTGTGTGGGCAGTTGTCTCCCTCGTCCATCCATAGCTGATCTGCCTGGCTTCATTGACTCACTCCAGGACTCCAGCCCCAGTGTTTTAAACTCCTCCCCCATCTACCTGGCTCGTAGACCTCTCTCTGTTCACAGCTGAGGTGCAGTTAGCTGCCAGCTGGGCCGTATCCCAGGGGCCATGCAATATGGTGTGGTGTATGATGTTTTCTTTTTTCTACCTGGGAATAGTGCCTGCAGTAGAGCAAAGAGAGAGGGGACCATGAAAAAGAGGGCAGGGTGAGGGAAAAGAGCTGACTCTTCATGAAATCTGTTCCAGTTACAACTGAACTCTTTTTCTTTCCTTTCTTTGATCTTCCTTCTCTCCCTTTCTTCCTCCTTCCTTTTCTCTTTCCTTTCTTCTCTTCCTTAATTCTTTTATAAAGGAAGAAATAATTTCTCTTCCTTATAATTTCTCTTCCTTAATTTCTTTTGTAAAGGAAGAAACCCAAGTCTTTTATAAAGTGAGCAGAAATCAGGTAGGCTCTTAGGATGACAACTAATATGCCTGGTGCATACAAATGGTTATAACCTCAGGATCAGGCAGTGAGAACCATCTAGAGATGCAGTTTTGACCTCACAGATACTGACAGAAGAACTTCACTAACCTAGCTGTGAGAAGGAATTGCTTTATGGAAGCAGGTAGAGTTGGAAATGAGGCCAACCTAACCTCACTATTTCTGAGCCCTGAACATCAAGTCACGCTCCCAATTCTTTATATTTTTTCTGCTTCTCTTGATTTCTGAACTCTGCTTGTTTCAGGTGCTGCTTCTTCATCAGCTGAATTCTTTCTTGGCTCTTTTCAATTCCGTACTAGTGTTTGCAGAAATGGCAATATTGTGCAGCCAACCACAGGACAGGCTGGTTCGTTGTTGATTTGCCAGACAAAAAGAACTTGGGAGCCTTAGGAATAGTAGGTATATTTGACAAACCTTTAATGCTAAATCAGGGGCCATACTTATAGGGAGACCAGTAGGTGGGAAGGTAACAACTGAGCCTTAGCCCCTGCAACCTCCCCTTTTACTGCTTGCTTCTCCACCCAGGTGTCCATATTTACACACGCGCATGCTGCCAGCAATTACAGGTGCATGTGTCCTGTGCTTATGGTCCTTGGCACTTTCTTAAATCATATAATGTCACACATAGGTACTGAAACCTTGGAGGAAAGCAAATCAAAGAGGATAGTGTGGGAGGCAAAAAGTAGCTGCGTACCCCATGTTCCTTGCAGGCAACTTGTAGATAGATTAATCAGAGACTAGAAAAATAGCTTGATGAATCATTATAATAAGATGTGGCTACAATTTTAGGGCAGAAAATGACTTGGTCTGTAGAGTGCCTAGCAGCACACAGAAACAATGTTAGGTGGTACACTTCAGAATCAAGTGGAGCTCTATTGCTTCTGCCTGTGCTGTGATGGGGGGGGGGGGGAAGCAGGGTCTAGAAAGAAAGACACTGAAATAGCTGCTAGATAGGATAGTTGGTTTGTTCCGGGAATAAATCAAATGTCTAATTATCTTCTGTGAAATAACTAAATCCTTGATATTATTTGTCAAAATAAAACAAGAAACTAGTTTTAAAAAATTCAGCAAGATGGGGGAAAGCAGATAACTTGGAGATTTAAAAAAAAAAAAGCCAAAGACATTTTAATCTCCTTTATTTTCTCTCTGTCCTTCCTGTGTCCTTCAGAATGTGGTTGCCTGTGATGGACGGGCTAGTTCGATTGTGGGATTGATTTTGGGGACTGGATGTCTCTGCTTGTTGTTGTAGAATGTCAGGGGATTTTCAGATGCCTCGTTACATTTGGGGTGTTTTGGTTCCCAAGGTTCTAGGAACCTCCTATTTTACTTGCATGTTAAGGCCTTTGGAGGTTGGCATTTCGAATTTCTAAAATCTTTAGTGTCTCAAGCCTTTGATTTTATCTTTTGTTTGTGCCAGCTATCCTTGCAGTAACAGAGCCTCCTGGGTAATCAATAGCACATCTAAGTAAACGATGCCCACCTGCCTCTCTCAGGGCACACCTGTCTCCAGCTGGGGTTCGTTTCCCCTTCAGTGTCCCCTTGTCCAGAGCAGATTTAAAGAACTTTGTTTTTCTGGTCCCTGCTCTAATAAACTGAGAAAATACTCAACACTTAAAGGCTCTGCTTTCCAACATGGACGATTCTCAACTTGTGAGCCTGAACTATCTGGAGCCTGCGCTGAGAGTGTTAGAGGCAGTCGGTTAAACTGTCTTCAGCAGCATCAGGACACAGGTGAATGGGGGAGGAAAGGGAGTTGAAATTAATTGAATATTTACCTTGTGCCCGATTCAGGAGACATGTCTGATGCACACCTAGGTATCTAACCCTCATGGTAGACCTGGGCAACTCACCTGACAGAAAGAGGGGAGCACTCTGTCAGGGTGGGGAGGGGGTGGGGGGGAGTGGGGTAAAGGGGGAGGGACGGTACAGATGGGTCTGCAGCCCACGGCATGACCTGATGCCTCCCTTCTTTCTCCTCAGCATGTGCACTTTCCGAAAATTTTGGCTTTAAGAATCCAGAAGGCGAACTTTTAACATTGTTCAGAGATTATTTTTTTCTGGTTTCCCAAACTGAATGGGTTTCCTCCCGTGCTCCCAGCCCTCCCTTCATGTCCTCTCGGTTCTCTTGAAAGAAACGCCTGTGTTTCTCCTTCCCCTTCTCGGCGGGGCTTACAGAGCCACGGCTCACTGGGGCATCGGTTTAATGAAATAAAATTTCAACGTGTTTGGTTCGATTCTAGGTGATACAAACAGAATTGTGAACACTTTGTAGTTGGGTTTAAAGGAAGGAAAAATGTGGAAAGAAGAAAGTGGGTCAGGTATAGTGCCTGGCAGTTTCCTTAAGTGCTTCCTGCTGAGGTTTAGCTGTTAAAAATGGAGAAATAATGGGAGTGCCATCGTACCGTGGCACTTGTCTTCTGAAATGTGGGGGCTGGCAGTTTATATCTACCAAGCACGTGACTTTATCTGAGCAGGCATTGTTCTAAATGGTATATAATCCACATATAGATTAATACATCCTTTCCAAATCTTCCGAGGCACATACTGTGACTATTCCTAAGAAATCAGAGGCCCAGAGTTGGACAGTTAGGGGCAAACTGACAGCAGGACCCAAGAATGTTGGCTTCAGAGCTCGAGACTCCAGTACTCACCTGCCTCTTAGTTACTGGCTCAGTCACTCTCCTGATTTCATGGGGTTTTAAAGACTGTTTTTCTTCTTAATGAGAACCAGTCCACCCTCCAGTGGGAAGAGTAAATATTTGTCATGTTTGGTGACAGACGTTGATGGGCGTAAAAAAATTGGTCTAAGGAAAAGTCATGTACTTTCCCTTACATCTTCCTCCATCTGTATTTACTGTGTGAAAAGGTCACTTGAGCATAAGAGCTTGAATTTCATGCTTATAACAGCCTCACTGTAGCTAAAGCCTTGCTCTACCAATTGACTTTTTAAGTACTTTGCATAATGTGTGCCTCTCTCTAATACCAACCCTCTGGAGTCATGAAGTTAAGGGCTTCCTAAATAGGACTCTTGTAGTCTGCATTTTTACATAAATTCCAGGAACCCACAAGGCAAGTAGCTGTTGCTTTATTCTTGAATTGTTACCCTTTCTTCTGATTGCCTGAGTACTCACACTTACTGGAAGGGACTCTGGTTCTGGGAGACCTGGTCGGTTTGCCTTGTCAGTCAGCTACCTGGCTGCTGTCTGGGGCAGGAGGGGGAGGGAGGGAGGAGGCTAAAAAGGCTGAAATGGTAAATTACTGTAGGATCTGGAGAAAAATAGAATTAGAAGCATTTGTGGTTCAGATGAAAATAGCACATTTCCTTTCTGCTTGGACCGTGGGGGTCAAGTGCTCCAGGGAATAGAAAATAAATAAAAACTGATCCGTCACCCGTTGAAGGAAATGCTCTGACTCTGGGAACTGAAATGACAGCTCCCCATTTGAGAATTTGTGAAACCGCTTTGGAAGGGTAAAAAAAAAATTTCAACACCAGGAGGCTAAAGAAAACGTGACGTACCGTGTTAAGGAATGTGGTCCCTCGAGAGTCACTCATGCGGCCCTTTCCAGGACCGGCTGGCAGATGTCTGGCCGTTCCAGTGGGTTGTGACCGTGACCATTCTGTTTCTTCTTGCAGGTGAGAAGCCTTACAAGTGCTCATGGGAAGGGTGTGAGTGGCGTTTTGCACGGAGCGATGAGCTCACGAGGCACTACAGGAAACACACAGGTGCAAAGCCCTTTAAGTGCAACCACTGCGACAGGTAAGGCATCGGCAGCTGCTTGGATGGGGAGGGAAGATGATGGCATGATTTGGAGGGTGGGCTGCTGTGTGCTCTCGGATTTATACAAAACGAATGGAATTCGGAGCTAGGAAGCCATTCACTCCTCCACCCAGAGAGCCAGGGAGAGCAGGGTGATCTTGTGTGACTTAGAGCTAATAGGAAGTCTGGCTGTGTACAAGCACTTAGTATTCAACATCAAGTCTGGACCAGTATCATGTTTGTCCCTGGCTATCAGTGGGGGCATAGTTCTCACCTTAAGGAGATGATACAACAGATTGTTTTAGGAAAATGTGAAAAGTGACCAGGTGGAGGATGGTTGGCCACCTATAGGGCTGCTGCTTCTTCTGATCTTTTTATTATCATCAATGCCATGTTCCCTCATCCCTAATGACATAAAAGAATAGAAAGTCTGCTTAAAAGAGGGAAGGTTAGTTTTAAGCCTTTTCTCTGAAGCATTTATGAGACATGCATTTACTGAAGAGAGTGCCCATTCTTGGGGGCCCGAATGATTCATTCTCCTTTGAAAGGAGGTAAAAAGGTCTCAAAGATGGTGAGGCTTTAAGAACTTATCCTCTAATTCAATTCGGCATATGATAGTGGAAGAAAGAGCACGTAGCCACAGATACTACGCAAGTAATAGTATCTGACAGCCCTGGCATTATCAACCAATAAACCCCAAAATGGAGACTCTGCAGGCCAAGGTGAAGGCAGGATTAGGTTTGGACATAATCAAATAATGGGCTTGCATCTGAGCGTGTTATCCGTCTAATCCTATTTCTGTGTTTAAAAGGAAGCTTAAGAAAATTAACCATCTTTTTAATGCAATCCTAAAGGTCTCGGTTATGATGAGAAAAATGCTTCTAATACGATAAAAGCCCTGAAAGCCTCAGGCTTCCCTGGCTGGGCCAGCAGCTCGCTGGATGGCAGCAGGGGTGTGCAGGATGTCCGTGGAGGCCTGGCTCTCCATGGGCGGAAATGTGGTCACTGTTGCATCCTGCCTCCTCCAGGCCCCGGGCAGCACCTCCTGCACTCAGGCCTCCCCGGAAGCAGTGCTGGCTTGTTTAGCGAGTAGGGCAGGGTGGCCAAGCCTCATGAGTGGCCAGTTTACTTGGTGCGCCTTTAAGAAGCTTATAAAGGAGCATTCATCTTTTTCCTCCTTTGCCCCTTCTTCCTGCAGAGGCTATTTCCCCCTTATCTTCTTTCTTGAAAGCACTAAATAAAGACCCCAGGCCTCCTGGAGCCCAGAGATAACCCCATCCCTCCTGGCTGAGGAAATACACTTTAGGGAGCTATTGTCTTTCGTTTCCTTGGAGCCTCTTCTGCTACCCCAGAACTTGACCTGTTCTCCATTCCTGCCCCATACCTAGAAGTCCCCTATCGCGTGATTCAACAGCCGCTCTCCTACACACTCTACTTTGGTAATGTCTTCTCATTGAACATCTGCCTTCAACTCCCAGCTTGAGTTTCCCTGGTTAGTTCCTCCCCAGCCCTGACTCCTCATGAAGCAGCTCCAGGGGTGGAGATTGCCCACAATCCTGTGAGGAGGATCATCCTATCAGTGGGCTGAAGAGGATTCTTTGGGAGTTGTCCAAGTATGGCAGTAGTGGGTGTACACGAAGCTTGTCACCACAAGTGTGGTGAGGCTGTTACTCTGTGATTGTGTGTGACGGATTGTCACGATCCCTAGAGACGGACAGGGTCCTTGGGGGGAAATTGCCAGAGTTCGTATTTCTCTCTTCAAATCAGTTTATCTATTGAGGAGTTTATAGCTTTTTGGCATTTGATACATTAGAATTAAATAGGACCCGTGCACATGATTTCGATGGGGAAATACTTCAAGCAGACTGATATTTCTGTGGAGGAGAGACCAGAGATGGGCAATTTGGCCTCTGGCTGTGTTTTCCTCATCGAAATAGACTGTGGTTTCTGGAGCTAGAAGTTTGCTAAGCAGATGGAACAAATTCTGTGACATGGCATTTGGAGAAGGGTATGAGTGGCTCCACGTCCTTGTGGCGCTGGCTGGTCAGGGCATCCTCAGCAATGTCAGAACTGAGCGTCGGACTCTCCTTAGCCACTCACAACAGGTAGCGCCTTGTGTTTCAGTGTGGGGACTGTGCTAAGAATAGAGCAGGTCGAAAGGTGGCATGGGGAATTGGAGTGGTCCCAAAGAGAGGAAAAGAGAGCCTGGCATGACCGGGAAGCTGGCAATCCTGGGAGGACATCCACTTTCAGAAGCAGAAGGCCTTCAAGGTCCTTTACCACGACCCTGAGTCCTGGTAGTAGCCCTGTGACTGGGCATGGGAAATGTCCCTCTTGTCTGCTACCATTGAGTGGTCAGACTATGTTATTTAAGGGCTAAATTATGATCAGGGTTCTTTTCTTTTGAGCAAATATCAAATCCAACGTGTGCTTTCTTCTCACCAGAGGGTAACTTACAAAATCTACGCGGTCGCTTGTTTTGCTAGCATTTAAAATAGTGAGACGTCACAGAATGTCTGTACTTCTGACTTTGTCTCAAAAAGAAAATCTGGCACAGTGGGCTCATGTTTCCACTGGCCATGAGTTCCTGGAACAGAACAGCTCTCACTACCCGTGGTGATGGCTATGTGATCTCTCATTCCGCACTGCTCCCACCATTCCCTGTGGGCCCCCCAAAATGAAAGTGGCTCACTGGTTGCCTGCTGTTATTTCTTTTGCCAGAAAATGATACCTCTTTGTATCCGTGCCTTGCAGACATGAACTCAGATAGGCCAAGAGTGCTACGTGCTTCTTACACTTGACCCACTGTTCTCATTTGCTTTGGATGGGTGTTGGACTCTGGTGAAGACTCTGGCTTCAGGTTTGGGTTGGGGGAGATGGCAATGAGGTAGCTAGCTCTGCCTTTTCGTACAACCTGACCAAATTGGGGCAGCTGCTGAGTGACTGGCTGCTGGAGCGGGTGAGACTTGTTTCCCAGCCCGTATGACATGAAACTGCTGAGACGGGGAAGTGGGTTATACGCAAGCTATTGTCTTGCCAGCCTACACGTTTGTGTCCAAGCAGACTGCCACCGGGATGGTACCTCGAAGACCCTAGGCTATTTAGAGGCTCTTGATCTTTGATCTTTAAGTCAGTCCACTTGCAGGTGTTAAGAAATGCCATCCAGTTTCTGCCCTATTGAATCAATGCCCATGTGACTTTAGTGTGTCTTTTTCATGAGGAGGAGAAATGACAGTAGGGCTTTGCCTAGTTTTCTGTAATGAACAAATTTCACTCATTAAAGCCCTTCTTATTTAAGGTCATTTGACGGCTGTATAGTCATAAATACCCTCTAGGGGTGTATTACCCTTAGAATTATTTGATTCTGCATTTCTAGATGCTGAGTTTATCTATTACCTTTTACCGTTCCTATGTGGAACTCAGTACGTATAAATTAATAAATACAGATTAATCACAGCTAAGTATCTTGCTGGTATATTGAATGTAAATAAAACCCCAGTGTTGAGGGACCTACTCTAATTCTAAGCATCATCTATTTCCTAGAATTTGAACTAATGGTGCTAGTTTGGTTAGGAAAGGTGCAGATTGTGTTAAAGATTTGTTTGGTTTTTTCACTTTATCCTGCCTGAGAGAACCTGAAGCGTAAAGAGAGATGCTTGTACATACTTGCTACCAGGTACCCAGAACAGAGCAGGCAATTGACCAAGGCCGAATAAGTGTGGACACATACACATTACTGGGTGAACACTCCAGATCAGTGCTGTATCAAGAATACTATTTTTCTATAAGTTCGCAGGATCTAGAAAGGAAAGACAGGGAAAGAGATTTCATCCACTGTCAAAACCTTTCCCGCAGTTCTTATCATTTCAAAACCTAGTGTTTCTCCTGCAGACAGACAGGTACTTGCTGACTTCTCATGTCCTTATTACCAAAGATCAGCCAGATGAATTTTTGGATCCATTTTGTAGCCGTGGCCAGTACCAGTTGCCACAAATATGGTATGGTTGTTACTTATCTTACAAATATTTTGGGTTGCAGATCTCTGGGACTGAGATGACTGAGCTGACCCCAGCTCTCAGTAGGCTGCCATCAGGCAATCAACAGGGCTACCTACAAAGCAAGAGGCTGAGGCTAGGAATTGCTTGAGTCTGCGGGTTCAAGACTGCCTGGGGCAACATAGAGAGACCTATCTCAAAAAATACCTGGGCGTGGTGGTACATGCCTGTAATCCTAGCTACCCGGGAGGCTCAGGATTGGGATTGCTTGAGTCTGGGATACCCCAGGCAACAAAGTGAGACCTAATCTCCAAAAACAAAACAAAACAAAACAAAACAAAAAAACACTGGGCTGCCTAGTTTTCTGGAGGCTTTAGGGAGACTATTTTAGCTATTTTGGCTTCTAAAGGCTACTTGCATCGCTTGTCTGCTGACCCCACTCCTCCCTCATCAAAGCCACTGAGCCTTCTACTGCCGTCACTCTGACCTCCCCATTCAAGGCCATGTCCCATTTGTCATAACCCATCCGAAGGCACTGGGCCTACCCCCCGTAATCCAGAATAATCTCCCTATTGTAAAGTCACCTAGTTAGCACATTAATTCCTCCACAACTTTAATTCTCCTTGGTCTTGTATCCTAACATATAAGTGATTTTGAAGGATTAGATGTCAGTATGGGGAGGGGAACCCAGACCTACCTTTCTCTGCTAGAAAAGGCAGGTGTACGTAAGAGCACAGACCAGGAGTCAGGCTAATTGGGATTGAATTTTGATTTTGCATCTTTTTCATGACTTTTTCATATCATCTGGCAGTAGGGATAAGAATGATATCTTCCAGGATTCAGGTAGGAAGTTAACTTTTTGTTTTTAGAGACTAGGTCTCTCTATATTGCCTGGGCTAGTCCCAAACCCACAAACTCAGGTGATCCCTAGCCTCAGCCTCCCCGGTAGCTGGGATTACAGGCATGCACCACCACACCCAGCTATTTTTTAGAGACCAGGTTTCACTATGTTGCCTGGGGTAGTCTTGAACCCGTGAACTCAAGCAATCCTTGGCCTCAGCCTCCCAGCACTAGAATCACAAGCACATGCCACCATGCCCAGCTATGAAGTTAACTTTAAAAAGGAAAACCTACAAAAGGAACTCTCTAACTTCCATCTTCTTTCTCGGGCTTGGGATCAAAGAAGCAGGGAGAGAAGGAAAGAGAATCAGCAGGGAGAGAAGGGAAGAAGGAAAAGTCTCAGAACAGGATAGAGTGAGATCAGTTAAATGTTAAACTCCCAGTGGACTGTATTGCTTTTTCTAGGTACCAGTGGCAGCAAATACTAACGTTTCAAGAAAACTTATTGTTTCATTGTAAATCAATCTTTTTTAGCTAAAACTGTAAGAGATTATCCAAATACATTGCTCCTATGAAACCAAAGCCTGAAATAAGCAGGTGAGATTAGAATTGTTATTATTCACATTACTGGATTAGATTGTTTTCTGTGATACTTTTCATATTCTTCATACTTTTTATTTTATCTTGTCCTGATATGCTTCATTGCCTTGTGAGTCTGTCTTCCATATGTGCCTATGTAAGAAACAAACACAACAGAATGTGTGGAGAAGGCTGGAGTCAGGGGATGGGGTGGGTTCCTGTTTGTTTTAAGAATGAACCAACACAGGGACAACTTGCACTGAACCGGAAACCTTCCAACTCGCAAAGGGCAGCTTGCTAATGTCCTGAAGAGAATTCCAGCCTGGGATATTGTCCCAGGCCTCAGGAGAGTCTGGGAATGTTCTCACTCTCACAGAGAGTGACTGGTTTCAAGAGAAAGAGCCAGAGGAAGTACCCTCCCAGGGTCAGAATGACCACTGTGTCTGTGTTGACTTCACTGGGATTCTAGCCAGCACCTTAGATTGCAGGCTGCACGGATCTGGAAATACCAATTCCCTTAGTTATAAGGTACAGAAATCTGACTCAGACTGGTGTCAGCCTCACAGGGTGCTATTAGCTGAGGTAGCTCAGAACAACAGTTTGCTTGCCTCTGGGCTTGGCTGGATCCAGATTCACAGATGTCATCATCGGGACTCTCGCTTTCTCTTTCTGCCCCAGGACCTCATTTCTCTCCGTTGAGTTCATTCTCAAGCAGCACCTCCCCACATAGCACTAAGGACACCAGAAACTCCAGGTTTCAAGCTTAGTAGCTTGGAGGGCCAGTGGAAAGAGAGCTTCTCTCCTCCAGTAGATTCATCAGATTGACCTTAACGAACCACGGATGGTCCTTAGCTGTGCACTGTGGTTATAGCTTCAGCCTTAGGAGGAGAGGTCCTGTACAACCGAAAACTCAAGGGAGGACCTCATGGCTAGGGTGAAGGAAAAGGGGAAGGAGTGACAGCGATAGCTGTTTCCCTCTGGGAGTCTGAGAATGGCACCCACTGGAGACTCAGTGCCAGGAACCAGCTCGAAAGAGGGGGCTGGCTAAAGCACCAAAGTCCTAACACCACACAAGACAACACATCACTCCAGTTTCCTTACCCCCCACACAGAAGGTGCATGTGTACTTATCATGGAAGGTTTCAGAGGATAATGCTGGGGTTCCTTAAGGGGAGCACTTGCCTGCTTGTTACTCCATATTCATTCGGTGTGCTTCCTTCTCCATTCTTCTCCTTGGCTGGAATATGGAGCATCTGCTTAAACCTGGTAGGCATTCCTGGAAGTGTTTCTGGGCTTTGATGGCAAAGCTCAGGACCCAAATCTGAAATGTCTTCACGGTAGAGTTAATCATTTACTGCAGGTGATAGAAACTGAAGCCTCTCCCTGCATCCCTCTCATCTCTGTGCTGTTTCTATTTCCTAGGTGTTTTTCCAGGTCTGACCATCTTGCCCTCCATATGAAGAGACATATCTAAAAAACCCACAAGGCCAGAGTTGCCATGGCGTCAGCCGTCGTCTAAAGGAAATGCCGTGAGGTGCAGGAGCTGGACTTCAAGCGGGGACCCACTTCCCCGCAGAAGAAAGTTCTCACTTATAAACCTCTGTGTACACACTGACACAGACCCACACACAGACACGCACGCACGCATACACAGAACCATACACACACTGTCATGCACTCAGCTCTATTTAAAATATATACGTCTATTCTTTATGCCTTGCCCTAGCCAGATGGTAGAAGACGAAGAAGGAAAGCAGGTGAACTCAGCAAGGCAGACTGGCTGCTTACTCCAGCACTATTGGAATTATTTCCCGCTGTTGCCAATGGAAATCAAAGAAAATGGATGTGATGTCTCTGCAAGTGGACGGCAGTAAGAGGGCTTATTTAACTCGCTTCTCAGTGCAACTTGATAGGAGAATACACCGTCTTAAAGTTGCATTTGTGTAGCACTAATGTTTCTTTTGAAATAGTTGGGGGAAAATGACCTAGAAAACCAAATTGCAGTTTGGTAGCCAAAATTAACTCTTGGTTTATCTGTCCTTTGTGTGTGAAAAGTCCTACTAGTCCGTGCGTCCGACTTCCTCACAGAACTGTTGATCGGTTTTGAGTCTACTTAGCACTATCGAGATCTTTCGAGTCGATACCAACGGCCTTAGCGGCGGCAGACTCTGGAATAACACCTTACACCTTTCTGGCCTGCATTTCTCTAGACTTCACTCTCCAGGGAGGAGTTTTCTTTTCTTACTTTTTGACTCTTGCACACCATATGCACTAGGGATTCTGGAAACTTCTAGCATGACTGCAAAGTGGCCAAGAGAATAAAGTCCTTGATGATAAATCACAGTGTATCCCTTGAGCCTCACCTTATTGCCAGTGCTAGATTTTTTCTTTTTAATCTCTCTGTTTTTGCTAACGAAAACTTGAAAAGCTTATTTGGAAGCTTAAATGTTTTATCCTTTCTCCATGGACTAAACTCTCCAGGACTCACTCAGCACCTGGATATCCAGCTCTCGGAGCAGCCAATCAGATGGGAAATCACACTTCTCTCATCCTCCCTGAGGCACCGTGGTCTTGGCTCATAGTGATCGACCCCGGGCTGGGTGTCACGGCCACCCTCTAACCAGTCTCAGCATAGATGTCGCTAGTCTCAAAGGGCAGCTGCATATGTAACCTAACTCTGGGTTATGACCTGACAAAAAGCCAAAAAAAAATCATTCTTTCCAGGAATGGGGAAAACTGAGGATGCCTCCCAAGTCTAGTGGCTTCAAAAACCATCATCCTAGCTTCCTCTTTCATACCCACTGAGCTCATAGGACCCTACTTGTTAAAACACACCTTCCAGAATGCCATTGTGGGAATGGAGGGTTGACAGGTAAGGAAAGGGTTGAGGTGTTTCCCTCATGGTCTGTCTAGAGAGAGAGACACATTTCTATTTTTTTTTTTTTTAATTTTTTACACCGACTAGGCCCACATGACTTGTGACCTAAAGCACCCGGGATCAACAGAGGCCTCACACTCTGCAAGCTGACTCCAAGGGGGCTGACATTCCTCACTTTTCATCCCACACACACATCCAGTCTCGGTCTCTACCCGCATTCTTAGCTAGCTGGCACTGGCCTCAACTCCAAAGACTGCCTTTAGGACCATTAAATGGCCTATGCAAGCAAGTGGGGTGGTTATTAGGACAGATTGTATATTTTGTATATTCTGGGACCATCCCTTCGAGACACGTCTAAAAAACAAAAATGGCATTTGGTCCGCACATGGTTGCTGCTCCTTCATACCAGCTGGCTCCCCTCTGCCCTCCTCTGACTGTTTTGACTCATTGACTGTTAAAATACCACCCCATACCTATTTGGGATGCAAAACTGAAGTCTTTAAAAGGAAGTAATAATATAAGAAACACAAATATATTTATGACAGCAACCTTCAAGATCCTTGGCATTTGGTTTCTCAGCTCTCTGCAACCTTTGATTTCCATGAAATGTTGAAGCTACTTGTCTGAGGGTAAAGGAGCCTCCTTATCACAAATGCTGTAGCTGCCAATTGGACACTGGGGGCATTTGAGGTCTGGCCCTTAGAATTTTCTTTCTCTTTTACCTTTTTTCAATTTAGACCAAAACAAAACAATAAACAAACAAAAAACACCAACAAAAATGAAAAACCACCCTAAAACATACACACGCATACACGCACACATACAAAATCTGCCCATTTGCCGGAGGCATTTATGTATATGTTAGTTGAAGGGTGTTAAAAAAAAATAATCAGTTTTATTCCAAAGATTTAAAACTAGATATGACTTAGAAACAATTTCTGGAGCACTGCTTGCTGACAATCTCGTAATCCTCTACTGCATTTGTGGCCAGTCCATCAGGGCGTACCTTGGATTATATTTGAATGTGTGGTGCATTCCTTCTGGAGGCAGGATGCATGAGGGACCTTGAACCTCAGCTGTATTAAACTGTGGCGCCTCCAGTCAGTGCACTAGATGAAACTTTAGACACCCCAGATTCTGTTGTTTCCTTGATTTCCCTTTCTATAGCAGCCTCCAGTACAAACGCACGCACACCCCAGCAATGGCATTAGCTGTGGCTGCCACGATTTACAAATGTTCTCGCCCCAGCTGGAGCTGCTCTTGCCCCTCGAGATGCTATTATTAAGGGTTTATATTACTTAATTTAATTTTTGAACTGACCGATGCAAGGCTCTATTAAAAGGAAAGATTTTTAAAAATGCAAAAGAGTGATCACTGCGTCGACGCTTGTTTGCTCCCTGTTGTCATCTGCGGTCTTGAAAAGACCTCATTTGAATGTGGCAGAACAAAGGTCCTTTGGTCCTCCTAGTGTCTGAAATGTTTGGTAATTCCTCTCTTTTTGTATCAGTGAGGGCCTTTGTAATCTGCTCCTGACCTTTCTCGAAGCAGGGTGCGTGAACCGAGATGGTGGGGCTTGCTTGCTTCAGAGTCATTTGTTGACTGAGATTTGGCCTGAGAATTTGGTGGGTGCTATGTGTATGGCTTTGAAACTGTTCTTCTCTAGCCCAGTGAACCGGTCCTATCTGTGGGAGTGGGGGTGGCCCCAATCATTGTAGACACGAATTCGTGACAGAAAACCCATCATCTCTGCAGTAGCAGAGGTGGTTGGTAAGAGTCCGTGAACGAGAACAGGCTTTCCAGAACATAACCTGAAAGACCTTTTGCTCCCAAGAGGACCAGTAATTTCAAACAGTGCTTTACTGGATAATTGATGAAACACATTAAACCACTTGCTCATTTAAATTGTTACCTCCTAACATTCCAGGGGATCCCAAATTTACAAGGAAAACCCTGACCTGGTGTTTCTTGTACTTGTCCTCTCCAGCACGCTCTATCCAGGGTTCAGAGTTTGATGTATAGAAAAAGAGTGTTTCTAAGCCATGGACAATTTTCTTTATTTCAAGTTGTGCTTCTTTCTCCTACCACATGACTGTATGTCAAAAAAATGTGGAAACCTGTAATTATAATGCTGCTCCTAGCTACTGGCTTCCTGCCCCACTGATGGTTAACCCACCCACGGTTAACTGACCCAGCTTAATGCCTGGTGGTGATGAGTATTATGTCCAGAAAAAGAGATGTTCGGATTCCATGACAAAGCTGCATTTTATAAAAATATTGGAGACCCCAAGATGAACTTCATTCTGACCGTTTCCTTCTCTCTCTGTGCTTCCCCTTACCAACTCCTTCAGATACCCCATTCCCTCCCCTCCTATACCTCTTGTGTCCTTTTTACATCTTTGCCTGATTATAACAGGGTAAAAAGACAGCCAACCTCATGCATGATTAGCAGAACTGATTCCTATTTTTAAAAAATCTTCCTTGACTCTCGAAACCAGAGAAGATTTTTTAAAGACTTTTGTTTGGGATAAACTTCCAGATTAGCCATGTCTACTTGCATCAAAGGGGAAATAAATGGAACTTCCAGGGTGCTCATCCAGAGCTTTCAGAAGACTGTAACTGCCTGCCTAGCTTCCAAATTCTATGGCAGAGCCACAAGAAGTGGACTCAGATTGCAGAAACAGTGTAGTGTAGCAATTGGTTTCATTGGTTCAAAATGGGTTTCCCTATGGGAGTTACCGCATAAAATGTAAAATTCAGCATCGAGTGCTTTTTGTCTTCTCTTTTGCATGAGTTGGTGTGAAGAGAAGGAAGAAGGTAGGACAAATTAGATGCAACGTAAAGCTGCAAAAATCAGGTTTGTGGCTTTTTTTTTTTTTTGTTAAACATTCTGCGCGCCAGCACTTCTGGCCATGGTTGTGCACCCAAATCTTTGCCAAAATGAAAATTCATTATGTAGGACCTGGGGAAGCATTGCTCCCTGCCATTTTCTGAAGCTCATTGGTCAAGGATGAGGTGGGGACAGGAGGAGAGAACTTGCATTCTGGGGCTGGATTGGATTTCAGTAGACATGGTGATAATCCTGGATTGAAAACTTGGAGGGGCTGGCCCGTGTGAACATCAGTGCCTCTCTGGTGGCCTACTTTCCTCAGTGAGGATCTTTGGGAATACTTGAGATGGAACAACAAAAACGTGTCAAAGGAAGCAAAAACTGCTTGTAAATGTGAGATCCCATGACTAACCGCCTGAAGTGTCAGGGTTTTCTCTTGCTTTTAACACTCTTTCAAATCGCCTCCGTTGATTCCTAATAGCCCCCAGAAAGGGGAAAAAGATAAAGCTGCAATTAACTCTCTTATGTGCATCCTTCCAATATATAGTACTGTATTCTTCTGGTGTTTTGCATTTACTTAAAAGTCCTCGGGAAACAGGTATCCAAAATGGAGAGAAATCCTAGGCTGTCATTTCACAAAAATCCCAAACAAGATACTCTTTTCAAACAGGGCTCCCTCTCAGTGGTCATGAGGGTAGGTTGATAAGTTCTTTGTTGGGGACTGTTTATACAATTTTTTTTTTCAAACTGTGAGCTTTGGAATCTTAAATTGCTTTGACTCCAGCTTCTGTCTACTGCCATAAAATGGACCCCACGTCAGAATAATGAGGGTGGTATGTGTGCCTGCACTGAGGTGTGCGTGCACCCGTACCTGTTGTACCTTCGCAGAAGGAAAACAGTTAGGCTACTGACGTTTAAGAGGAGTAGCCACCAGTGCCTAATATCTTTTGGGGGGGATGGATGCTTATAATTGCCAGTATATTGAAATCACACTGGGAGTTCCACAAAGAGGGGAGGGGCTGCGGGTGGGGAAAGGGGACATCTTATCCTGGGCCTCTGGACCAGAAGCAGAATGATTTTTGCAAATCTAAGTCTCAAAAGGCTTTTGGGCTCATTGGCTGGTTCTCAATCCCCCCACTCCCTTTCCCTCCAGCATGCATTTCCTATCTATGCCCAGACTTAGTTTAATTTCCTTATCTTTCCACTTCTGCTTCATTCCAGGGAGGAAAAATACACCTGTTATGGCCAAGATCTCCTTGCTAACACAGAGGCAAAAATAAATGTTTCATGTTTTGAAGCCTTCCCTTCCTTTCCACAGCTCACCCCAAGTTCCTTCTCTCTCGTCTCCTCCCTACTCCCACCACACAAACTCCCAGCCACCACTTTTCTTTCAAATCTCTATTATCCTCTTAACAGTTGGCTTGAAGAAATTTATTTTTGCACTATACATTTTCTTTTTGCCAGATGTGTCTAACAAGTGTGTATGGAGAGACCGACTCCCAGTCCCACCCTTCCCCCACCTCCCCCGTCACATTCTCTCAGGCCTTCTCTGGTATTTATAATATATCACAGAAGTACCCAGTCTTATAGCCCTTGGTTATGCCTTTTTTTGACATTTTATTTTTTTTAAGCTTTTTATATATATATATAAATATATTACTTTGTCAAGTTTTTTTGCTGTACAAAAGTCTTAAGATTTAAAACTATTATTTGTATTATATGATGGTGGTATGTTAATGTTACAAAATTATTAATGAAGAAAAAATTTATTTTTGTTACTGGTCTGTTTCATAATTCTTTTTTAAATTGGTATATTGTAAGATATCTATGCAAAAAATGTTATGTGACGCATTTTTATTTAAGAATGTAATATGTGTAATAAACAGTAGAATGTGTTTGGCCTTGGAATGCTTTACTGTATTTCTCCTTAGCTAATTTCATTGAGAAGAAAAATCCTCAGAGAAACACAAATGGGTGGGTCCTTATCAACCTAACAGGAATTTTTTTTTTTTCTCAGAGAAAAGGAAAGCAGCTTGTATTAGGTTATTTTTCTTTGGGAAGGTGGTAGTGGTGGTGGTGGTGGTGTGTGTATGTATGTATGTATGTGTATGTGTTGTGTGTGCATGTGTGTGTATTCTGTAGTTTCAATGAGGTAATTTGGTGACCAAATAAGAAGGAACACTGAAGATAGTTAATTTCTTTCACGAGTGGAAGGTAGAAATGGTTGGAGGTTATGAAAAGCAATATTTTAGCACAGGGTGGATTATGGGATGTTGCTTATATAGTTGGTTTGGAGAAGCTTACTGAAAATAGGAGTTCATTTGGTGAGAGAGGGGGCAAGTTTGTTTTGTGATAATGTTCTATAGAAGTGTTCAACTGGAAAGCAGTTTGTGGAGGAGGGAAAAAGGGGAGGCTAGAGGGAATAATTTAGTGAGGGGCAGGAGTCTCAGTTTACACAAGATGGTTGGTAATAAAGTTGATAATGGTTAGCCAGCCAGAGGGAAACACCCTTGGGTCCCTATATATAGTGTGAGAAGGTAAATTCAAGTATAAGCAGCTTGAATTTACAAACAAGAAGATGGAGATGAAAGACCTAGAGAGCACTCTCAAAACTGAAAAGAACACTGAAAATCTCATCCATGGGACTTCGAGGGGGAAAAAAAAGAATCAAAGTAAGAAGGAAAGCAGAAAATGTGACTACTGTTACTGTTCCAGTACCCCTTGCATGTTTACTACCCAAGAAAAGTAGGGCCTTTCACTCAAAACAGCTATAAATACCTTCATCACATGTGTGAACACAGTACTGTCCAGCTTTCTTTTCATACTTCAGATATGGAAATGGATACAATGGTGAATAATTTTTGTTTCTCACCAAATGAACCTGACAAGCTTTTCAATACTTGCTCAAGTTGAAGACTACCAGAGTGATGGAACTTGCTGTATTAGTATAGATACAGCCAATCGATGTCTGAAGGAAAGTAGGTGTGAGGAGTGGTGCAAGGGGCATGGAAGAGCAGGTGAGTTATTGTGTCTTTGTTCAAATGAAACTTAAGGTAATGCGAACAGTAAATGTTGCAGGAAAATGTCTCTAGAAATTGTGCATGTCAGCTGCCCCACCTTCTAACTGGGGTGAGTGAGCTGGTCAACAAGAAACCCTCCATGGATAGAGAAAAAGCTGAGCTGAAGCCTACAGACTTACCTTCTGTCCCCCATCATTCTGTAACTCCAGGACCAGAGGAGTTATTTAATTCTCATAAGCAAAGTCGTCTGCCTAGGAATTTGTGTGAGAAAGGACAAGATGCCTTTGCAGTACTACTCAGGACAAGAAGATTGCTGTTCTGCAAAGGTAAGTGTGATACTGCAAAGGTAAGGGTAGCCAATGGATCATTTCAGGTGGAGGACAATCTGAACTGTGTGGCAAAGTTGAGAGGATAAGGGGGTAAGTAAATTACTTGGCATAAGGTAACAAGATGGTTTACGTACATGAGTGTTATGGAGAACCAATGTTCCTTGTTTAAAGAATTTTGCTTAAAGTTCCTCTAAAATTGCATTATACACTTCACAGTTTTTTTGAGCATCCATATTTGCAACATAATACAAATTCAAGGAAGAATCCACACTTGGGTTCTGTGGCCCTGTGCTAAGTGACTCCTCACTTGATACTGGGTGACTGTCCTTACTCCACTGTGTCTTTCCTGTTTGGACGCTGCAAGTTCTTTGTGTCACCTTCTACAATATCCAGGCCCTTGTCAACTAGCAGACCACAAAAGCAAGGTTGGAAACTTACTAATTTGATTCGAACAGGCAATGGTCTGAAAGTATAACCTGGACATTCTAAAGTACATGTAAGCTGGCTATTCTGAAGTACATAAACCTCATGAGGTTTATAAGGTGAGGTTGTGTGCATAATTGGGAATTCTCAAAAACAAAGAAAGGAAAAAAAAACCAACTGAGTGGAATTGAGAAATAATTATATCTACTTGGCTCATTTTCCAGTTGAAAAGAGGATTTGGTTAAAACTTGAGTGGAACAAGATTATGAGGTGACTGATAGTGATGGTAATCTGGTTTATCCATGATGAAGCACTTCATGTTTCCTTCTCCAACATTAACCATGTCCCTGTATGATCAGAGACTACCACTATTGACTAGTTTGTTGCTAACCTATTTTTGTAAATTCTGCTTGATCATAAATTTGTTACACAAGCCACTATACTTAAAAATAATGAACTCATGCAAAGACAGAAGAGAGTGGGAAAACAAGGTTTATATAGAATTGTTCATTTCACTTTACACTACCTTTGAGCTGCCCAACAAGACTGCATAGTCATGGAATAGTTATCATTCACCACCATGACCCTTTGCCCTTGCAGATATAGAAATGGGTTCTTGGAAAGCATGTGACTTTATGAAAGCCCCGGGACACAGGGGAGTCAGAGCTGGTTCATCCGTCCCCTGACTCTCTGATGCAGTGAACTTTCCTCTATACCTCACTGCTTCTGAGTAATCAGGAACTAACTTGATGTTTACGTATATCTAACGATGACCTCACCATTGGCAAGACTGGTTTAATTTCCCCCATTTCCTCCTTATTGGTCATAGATGGCAACCTATAACTTTAAAAATAAAATCACCACTAGATGCTAGAATTAGCAGGAATCTTGGAGCTCTTCAATACCACTCTTGTACTTAAGATGGAGAGAAGTTGCAACTTGTTCAAGATCATCCAGCACATATCTTGGAGAAAAGGGTCAATCCTGGATGGTCCATAGGTGGTAATCCTCTAGTGATCTTGGCGGTGTCTCTTAAACTTTGCACCTAAGTACAACCTCCAAGATTCTTGTGATTCTACTTCCTTACTATTTTTCTCTTCCTTGATTTGTCTTTAAAAATAAACCTTTTGTTCTCCGCCCCTGAATATGTTTTGTGTTGTGCTGAAAAAAATCTGAGACCACCGTTTTGACTTTTTCCTACAAATACGAATGAAAAATAATATGTAAGTCAAAAATGTTCATCTTTGTGTTACATTAAAATGGCCAATGACTGTGGGTGGTCCTGGAGAGGTACTGTTGTGTCCCAGTCTCTAAAATATATGCTGATCCATTTCGCTTTAGCTAATTATTTAGTCCATATGATGCTCCTTGGAGCACATTTCAAATTGAATCTAAAACTAAGTGCATGTGAAAATTTAATAAAGACTGATTTGATGACTGGGAAGTTACTTAAGGACCCAGAGGTCTCTTAGGAAGAAGATAATGTGACTGTGAGTGAGGGGAGCGAGTATCCTCTGCCTGTTCCCCATCCCTGGAACACCCATCTTCCCTCTGGGAGAGGCACTTTCAGTAGATGGGCTTGCAGCCAGGTCACGCCATTATTCTGGGAATGGAGCCCTGGATATTAGGTGTTGACTGCATCAAGGAAGTCATCCGTTCCTCTTGTCCCCCAATCAACAGTCAGTGCCCAGAGCATTTCGCTGTGAGGCCTGGCTTCAAAATCTGCTGCTTCATGGTTTATTTCCTGGGATCCCAGGCCAACACATAGACATTCACACAAACATGCAACTCAGCTTGCAAAAGATTTTTCAAGTATCTCCCAGGTATTTGTTACTCTACTGTAGACTATTTTCTGCTTCAAAGTTTCTCTACTTTTAAACTATGGCTAGCCAGGAAGAGGTGACTCGTTAGACCTTTTCCATCCCATGTATCTTAATGCAAATGCTTTCGTTTCATTCTTTTACAAGGATGTGTCTAAAAGGCAAGGAGAGGGGGAGAGAGACGGGGATGATAGATCGGAAAGTATATAGAACAGATGGTCAACTTTGGGATTCAGGTGAGGAAGGGTAAGAAGTCAGGTAGTTCTTTGCCCCTAACTCGGAACCACAAGATAACAACTTTATAAAGGCTCTAAAGCAATATTTCATGACTGGCAGTGTCTCTTATGTGATCAAAATGAGAGTCTCCTAGGCCTGCAAGGCTTCTCACAAGAAACAGCTCCTGGCCCATGAGTGACCTCTAGCTAGATAATGTCAATGACAGATTTCCGGTTGCTGGACTCGAACTCTGTCAAAGCAACAATTTCTGGGGTCTTGGTCTTATGAGCAGATAGCAAGGCCTTCCTGAAGATGGTGGTGGAGTCACTGGGGGAATATTTAAAGGCTCTTCATTTGTGAGCTCCTAAGCATTCCAGAACCAAACAAGCCGTAGTGCATTTTCCACCACTCCATTATAGAGTATATTCTGGGAATGTGTTTGCAGACTCTTCTGAGGAGTACTTGAGCTGGGATTATGGGGTTGCTTGTCAAAAGAGCCACATAGACACCCTGATCCTGTTTACAGAATTTGATGAATTTCTAGAAACAAAGATGGGAAGAGTTGCCACTTGAAACATTGAAAGAGTTGACATGAGGTCAAATGTATTACAGAATTATTTCCTAAGTCACCTAAGAAGTATCTAATTACACTCAAGGGTACACAGTATGTGGTGATAGTGAATGGTCCAAATTTAAGTTTCATCTTTGCTTCTGATAACTTTTAAGGTCTTTCTGTTCCCAATTTTGCTTTTTGTTTGCTTGCTATGTTTGAATTTTTCTTGCCATTTATCTTCTTCCTTCTCACTCTTCTCTGCCTCCCATTAACTGCAAAAATTACATTGGAGAACTAACTCCAAAACCCATTTGGACTTAGCTGTCTGATGTAGCCTTAATGAACTGGTCCATTTTTTTCCCAGGGACTTCATCCTCCTCTCCCCTTTATACTGTCACTGACTCCAAGTTGGAGGGTTTCAACTTTTCAGCATAATTTAAAAGAGCATCATGAAAAGAATGACTTTGATTGCTTTTTTCTTGTTTTGTTTTAGGTGAAGACAAAAACAGAAAATTACAGGATGACATGGTGGATTCTCCCACATCTGCATCACCAGCACTGTGATGTATAGGGTGGTGGGCCAGACATTTGGCATGTATGCGTTACATAAGACATATGGGCCATACACACACCCCATTGGAATCTTTATTAACAAGACACATTAACAATAATAAATAACTGGTAAATCTTGGAGAGTCAGGATTGTAAAAGAGCAAATATAAATCCCCCTTCATCCTGTGTATTATCATAGGCAGATTTTGATATAGCTGCACATGTATTCCCCACATAGAAACTGACTTCTTTTCATGTGTGTTCAGAAGCCTGCCGTGGGCATTGTTTCTCAGGCTGTGGTGTGATAACCACCTGCAGCAGAACCATGGACGATTCTTCACTGAATCTTTGCCTGCACATTGAAATGTATTTTAGCACGTTCTCTCAGGGTCATTCTCAGAGTACCTCAGAAGCCAAGGAATGCTCACACATACAGCAAAACAACATTTCAAGACAGCCAATAAGTTCCCTCCAGTTTTTTTTTTTCCTATAAACAATAAGCTTTTCATAGAGATGTGTGATTTGCTGTGAGGCTAGTGTGTTGTTTCATGAGAATGCATTTGTTTGGAAGTGTCCCCACTACCCAGTTCTGCAACTCGGTTAGTTCTAAGGAGATAGCCCAAAAGGCAAGTCGGCAGTCCCAGGAATGCTCTCTTGGAAAGGGACTGACATGAACCTTCCCTGGCTCTTTGCTTAAAAAAGTCTTCTGGTGGGAATTCCTTGGCATAGTTTTTATTCTGTGGATCTCTTATTTGGCCCTAGCAACTCGCCCTGTGCTGAGATGAGATACTGTCTGGCTCTGGCCCTAATGTGGGCATGGAAGCACCTGCTGCCTGTTAGGGGGATTTAGCAAATCACCCTCTCTAGGTGCAAGACTACAGTCTCTGGCCTTGGCTTCTAAGATGTTAAAACTGCCCTCTCTGCGTCAAGTTCTCTCTCTCTCTCTCTCTCTCTCTCTTTTTTAAACTTTCCCTCCTTTGCCACTGCCACCTTGATGCCACTGTAGTTCAGGCTTCCAACAGAAGTTCCCTGAGCTTAGGAGCTTGGAGGACTTCATATGAATTTGCTGTCTGTCAACAAAGCTCTTGGATCAAAGCCAGGTTTTACATCCAGACGTTATCAGCTAAACTAGAGGAAGAATACATGTCACCGTTAGGGAATATGGGTTTTTCTATATTCTGAGAAAGTTATTTTATTTTATTTTATTTATTTATTTTTGTTTTTGTTTTTTTAGACTAGGTCTTGCTATTTTTGCCCGTGGAACCGCAGGCTCTCGTTGCCCGGGGTGCCACGGACTCAAGCAATCCCCAGCCTCAGCTTCCCAGGTAGCTGGGATGACAGGCACGCGCCACCACGCCCAGCTATATTTTTTGGAACGAGGTCTCGCTACGGGCCCCAGGCGGGACTCGAACCGTGATCCCTAGCCCCGGCCGTTTCATAGGCTGAAGCTTACAAGCACGAGCCACCGTGCCCAGCTGAGAAAGTTATTTTAAAAATAGGCCTGTGGAAGACCTAGCAGGGAAAAACAGGAGCAAGAGCAATTTTCAAAATGGTTGTGATAGTGCTTCTTGCAAATATTGGGATACAAATTCCAGCTCGTCCCCCCTCCCCCCTCCTCAGTTCCCCAGGGATGAGAAGGCTGGTGCTGGGAACAGGAAGGGAACTGCCATAAATTTGAGCTAATTTGGAAAGGAAAGGATGAAGCAGATTCTCAGCAATCAATAGAGCCTGATGTCTTGTTTTGTGGTAAATGTTTACTGCTCTGTGACTGGAATGCGATCCTGCCTTTAAGAGAACACAGTCATTAGAGGTGAAATGGAGGCATCTAGTGCCCCGCCCCTGAAGGAACACGTCCAGCGTTCCCTGCTTCCACCTCAGGAAAAGGTTGTAGATGATTTTCCACATTCTCTTTGCCTTTTATTGCTTCATGATTCCTAAGAAAGAGAGAGAGAGACGACCAGTTTCTCTTCCCTCTGTGTGCAGGGCGGAACCTACAAACACCACTTAACGTTTCCTTCCACACCTGAAAGTGCGTCAGAGGCCAATAGAGAAGAGTCAAACGTGTGAGATGGGACTAAATTGCTCCTTGACCGACTGAGCTCAAGGAGCAGGCACTGCAGTGAGGGGAAGAGGCAAAGCTTCTGGTTTCCTTGTCTTGGAAAGGAGAGGGTGTAAAAACTGCTTTGACTGAAAAGCAAGTGCACTAATTGATTGTTAATGACTACGCAGCCCGAAATGCCTGGAATTTGGTTTAGATTCAATGTAATTTGACATTTGCCAACCATTATTAAATCCCTTTGATGTGCTCCCTGTGCAGCAGCAATGAACAGCTGATTGGCTCTTGGGGATGGTAAATGAGAGGACTGGGCACCCAGTCAATGGGGTATCTGGAAGGCTGCCACTGTCACCCAGCTCCCCTTAGCTTCCCTAGGCTGCTCGCTCTGCACTTCTCCATACCTTGGTCTTCTCTGGTCCTCTTTCCTGGTTCCACAGCCTCTCTGCTCTTCCATTTTCATTCACCCTCAAAGTTGCCTTCTCTTTCCCAGTGCCAGTTCACCTGCTCCTATAAAAGGAGAAGTTGTCCTTTTTTTGTCTGGACTCTCAAGCTCAGAAGCCAAACTCTCTTTGTAAGGGACAAAAAAATGTATCGTTGTAGCTAGATAAAAAGATTAATAAAGAGATGCAGGAGGATTTCATGAAAACCTGCTTTGAAAAAAATAGTCCCTGAGGGAATTCAAAAATCCTTGTGGGGGGGGCTTTCCCTCTCTCATTCCCTTTCTCTCTCTCCCCTCCCACCCCATTTCTGGTTTATCCTTGCCTGTTTGCACTGCCCTTCAACAAATCAGCTACTTTGGTTCCATTTACATTGCATATGATTCAGCACACCTTCCCCCCAGCTGCCCTCAAATAACTCCTGCAGTTCCTGCCTCCACAGGACCTGTCACCTGGTTCCTTACAGGAACTGACACAGTCTCAGGGTTCCAATTCTAATTTCCCACAGGAAAAAATTTAATTGTCCAGGCTCAGGTCGAAGGCTAATCACTGGCTGAATCAGCTGTTGCTAGGGGGACAAAGAAGCTGGGGTGAGGTGCGCAAGGAATGAGAGTAGGACATAGACAAAGAGCAAAAGAGGGTGAACTTGGTGTCTTTCCTCAGGGTGATGTACAGTGGTCTCCTTTTGTAGCTGGAGACAAGTTATCTCTGAATGTCCTTGCAAATAGTTCTATTTTTTTTTTCAAATTGATGATTATTATATGATCCAACACTTGCATTGACCCATTTCCAAGAATCACCTATTCCTCCTCATCCACACTTCTGCATGTCCTTTCAAAAGATTTAAGAGGGGGAAAAATCAGAGCAAGACAGTTCCATGATAACCAAGAGAAAAGTCACAGCACAGGGTAGGGGAAAAACTAACATTAGTTCCATCACAGTTAGACAGATTTCCTTATTACTTCAGTGTGAAGCAGCATGGAGCAGAAAGCACGGTAAGTAAGAAGTCAAAAAACATCTTTCCTGTGTCTTTGGTGAGTTGTGTGACCTGAGGTGAATCATTTAGCTTTTCTGAGCCTCGTTTTTTCTTTTCTGAAAAATAAAACATCAAATAGATGAAATGTTAAGTCCTTTGCTATTCTTAAATTTTTGGTTAATGTAGCATCAAGAAATGCTTGATACAAAAATTATAGACCATCAAAGAAATTTGAGTGGCCCCAGAGTATTGTTCACCTTTCCTTTCCATTCATGAAACAAAAATGTATTAAGAATGTTTTATCTTAGCTAGTCTCTGCTAGACTCTGAATGTGCACATGGAACAGACAGAGGTGATCCCTGTGCTGATAGCAGTCATCATTTAGCCCATGAAGGAAAATCTTTATCATCTACGTGGCAGTATTTCTGTGGTTGTTGTGTGAGCAATACCACCTTGCCAAAGAACCAGGAGTCGCAGAACAATCAGTCAACAGTGGATTTTCTGAAGAAGATCGAGATTCTGGTCTTTTTTTAATTGAACGATTAATCATGCAACAATCACGTGGGGAAGGAGGGTGAGGAGGAAGGGGTGGGTGAAAATGAAAATATGCTTATGTCATTTCAGGCTTTAAGGAGGATGCTTGTGTCATTTCAGGCTTTTAGGCCTTTTTAGGCCTAGCAGACCCACATGAGACAACCTTCCTTTTATGTTTAATGCTATTTTCTCCTATAGACCTCTACACACATTGATAATGTGTGGTTTCTTATTCATTACCTAACTGGGCTTGCAGCCTTCACTCTCTTGATGAAACACCTTAAAAGCCTATTGCTGAGCTGCTACAGAAAAACAAAGAACTCATACAACTCAACAAAAAGAGAACCCAATCAAAAAATGGACAGAAGAGCTATAGATAGATACTTCTCCAGAGAAGACATATAGATGGCCGACAGACACATGAAAAAATGCTCATCATTGCTTATCATCAAGGAAATGCAAATAAAAACTACAATGAGATACCATCTCACACCTGGGAGAATGACCCTTTTCGAAATGGCTGGTAACAATAAGCATTGATATGAAGCAAGGATATGAAGAAAAAGGAACCCTCACATACTGTTGGTGGGAATGTAGGCTGGTCTAACCCCAATGGAAAAGTTTCTCAAAATATTAACCACATGATCCAGCAAGTTCACTTATGGGCACCAACTAGAAGAATACAAAAATAGTAATTTAAAGGACTCTATGCAGTCCTATATTCATTGTAACACCATTTACAATAGCTAAGTTATAGAAATAACCAACAAAAGATGCCTGGATAAAGATGAAAGATATATATATATATATGTGTGTGTGTGTGTGTATATACATATATGCATATACATATATGTATGTATAGGTGTATGTATACATTCATATATAATATATGCATATATATGGATATATAGATATATATGGATATATAGGTATATATGTGGCTACTTAGGTATCCATATATATTCATATAGGACATATATAGAGAGATATAGGTATATATCCATATATACACACAAATAATATTCAGCTATATAAAAATATGAAATCTTGACATTTGCAAAAACGTGGATGAACTGAAAGGAATTATATTATGTAAAGTAAGTCAGAAGAAGAAAGACAAATACCAATGATTTTGCTCATATGTGGAATACAAGAAACAAAATCAAGGAACAGAAAAAGCCAAAGCAAGCCCTATAAATGTAAATGCAGAATTGAGGTTACCAGAAGGAGAGGGTGGGCATGAGAAAAGAAGGAAGGGAACCCAATAGAATATGGATTATGGTGTGTTTGGGGGGTAAGTGCTGTGTGGTAATATAACATCTGAAGAGGTATAAACCTTTACTCCTAAATCATGTACTCAATGGCAAACCAAGATTGCCTCAATAAAAGCTGATGCAACAACAATGAAAAATAATAAACCATGGACATAACCGAATAGAAAACTTAGCCCACATTTCCATTTCCATCTGTCAGGTTTTCCTAACTGAATTTCCACTTTAGTTGTGAACTGAATTACAAAAAACACGGGAAACCCTTCTATTCAAAGAAAGCCTTGTGAAACACAACAGGCCATGAATTAAAAATTATCCCCTTCTAGACCTCCTAAGCTTTGTTAGTTCCTTGAAGATTATCTTAGGAATTGAAGAATCCCACCTTCTACTTGCAAGTGCCTATCACATGCTCAGTAAGGCCAGTAGTGGTCATTACTGTCACTGACAGAAAGCTTCAACATTTCAGGAGAGAGCTTCCTAGAAGAGTCTCAACATAGACCTGAAGAAAATGAACATGCTTCTCAGCCTTGGACTTGAGACTTCTGCTTTGGAACAAAATATGAGAGACAGGAAAAGGAGCCCCATTCGTGCCTGGCAATCGCCCCTCTCCTGAGTCATCCCAAGTGCCAAGAGCCCCCGGCTGAGTCTCTGAACGAGGCTGCCCTCAGGAGGCTGTGCAGGGTGACCGTTTCCCAGGTTCACTTTTGCTCCAGAGAACTCATGCCGAAAACTTAAGTCACAATGTCATCAGAAAACAGAACCTGGGTGGAAATGTTTGGCATTTTCTTTGCTAAGTGTTATTTTTTTCCATATTAGAGGTCTGATTTCCTGCGATTCTTGGAGAGTACCCGGGGGGAAGAAGGGTCAGGAAACAGCACGGAGGGGAGTGGTGATTAAGCGCCCACTCATTTCCGTCCTTTTCCTCCACAACTGCGGGAAAGGGTTTTTAGATGTTCGTGCATCGGTTATTTTTGTCTAGAAAGAACAGTGCCTTTGTTAATGGATCCTTGAAGATATGAGCAGGAGATTCAGCATTTTCCCTTCAGTCTTGTCAGTCACCGACGATGTGACTCTCTGGGAACTTCCCTCACTGGGCCAGTTTCTTCAACCCTTAAAGGGAGACAATACTCGCTTGTTAAATGATTTGGATTTCCTTCCAAATAAAATGTCAGGCCAGTCGAACTTAAAATTATCATTATAAAAGGCTTCTGTCTTGGGAAGTAGAGCTTAGTAAGAGGTGAAGGAAAAGAGGGAAAATTTAAAAATGGAAAGACACCAGAGAGGCCTACAGAAGAATATTCTGACATGGTCCCTTCCGCCCCCACTTTTTTTCTTTCCTTTTTTTGAGACCAGGTCTTGCTATGTTGCCCAGGGTACTGACGGACTCGAGCCTCCCAGATAGCTGGGGTTACAAGCGGCCGGCACGGCTCCCGGCTGCTTTTTCGAGATCAGGTCTTGCTATGTTGCCCAGGGTGGTCTCGAACCCGAGAACTCAAGCGACCCTAAGCCTCTTGCCTCCCAGTGCTTGGACAATAGGCGCCCATCACCATGCCCAGATCCTGCCCCCACTCTTCTGTGTAAGAGGAAGCTGGTGGTGATTTTCACCAACCGATCTTACAGTATAATAGTAAATCGTCTATAGAATTGCTGGGTTTGATTTGAATATTTAGGTGTTTAGTCATAGTTCTCCATGGCAACAAAATAAAGAGAAAACTGTGCAAGTTTTCACTAGCATAGTGAACATAGGACAACAGAATATATATAGTTATTAGTTATGTGGTTATATATTGGGTTATTGTTTTAATAGCTTGTCAAGAGATTTCATGGATTATTTCATCCCCTATTGATAAGGAAGGTTGATATTAACTGACTCAGCTCTCTACCTCTCTGTCTTTTGAATGCGGAAACTGAAGACTGGCGATTTGTTCAGTCATGAAAGTTGTCAGCATTAGTGCCAAGCTGGGAACATCGCTCTTCTGCTCCTTCTTGTCTGCCATGATGACCAGCATCTCATGGAGCACATTGCACCGTACTGTGATGAGATACCAACGGTTTGTACTACTTAATAGGTGTCTATATTTATATTGAGATAGTAGTCTAGAAGTTAAAAGGTGAGCTTTACTATGATCTTATTAAGGTAGCTAGTGAATATTTAAAGATTAAAAATACAAATATATATTGCATTTGGTCACTTCTAAGATGAGTTTTGCTTAATATTGTGAAAACTATGACACAGGAATTGAGATAAGGATTAATTCATGTACTAATTTAGCTAATGAGTACAATAAGCCAAAGTGTTCAATGTTGAGAATTCAAATATGCACAAGGAAATTTGTATTTGTTAGAACTCTATGTTTAGTTTTTATCATCACCATCATCATCATCATCATCATCATCATCATCATTAGTTTTGGTGGTGACAGAAACTCCCCAGGTTGTTTATTTATTAAATCAAAATATATTAAGCACCAACTATATGTCAGACACTGTTCAAGATTCAGGAAGATAGCTCAGAAAACACAGGTGACAGTAGCTTCAGAAAATAAACAGGGAAAGAAATAAGTTTACTCAAAGTGGGATGCAGTGCTACAAAGGACTCCATGGTAGACCTGAAGGCTACTTTATTTTTATTATTATTTTTTTAATTTATTTAAAATTGTTTTCTTACACTGCTGTGGTCCTCATAGCTTTTTTGTCACCTTATTCCCTTGTGTTCTTCCCTTCCCTATTATGCCCCCCTCCCTCTCCTTTGCTGTGTGTTTCAGTTCTATGGTCAGCTTGTTAGTTTTGACTGAACTTTAGATGAAACGATAAGAGCAACTTCTCTAAAGAGATGCCATTTGCTCTGGGGCCTGGGGAAAAGAGCGTAAACAACTGAGGTTAAGCTAAGGATGAGCTTTCTCAGCAGAAGAAGCAGGAACAGAGCCCAAGGAAGGGACAAGATCGCAGAAGTGGGGGGACAGTAAGGACGTCCCTTGAATCTAGAGCACTGGGACAGAGATTGGCACTAGCCTGGTCATGCAGTGCCTTGTTGGGCAAGGTGATTCCCTCTCAGAGCAACGGGGTCCACTGAGGTATTTAAGCAAGGGGTACTCTGCTCAGAAAAGAGCATCAGCAGCACCCACTATATGTCAAACTGCATGTGACAAAACCTGAGTCCTTCTTGACACCTTTCCTTCCCCATTAACAAGTCCTATTCTGTTTCCGTAGTGTAGTGGTTATCACATTCACCTCACTCATTAACAAGTCCAGTGAACTCAAATTAAGACATCCTCCAAGCCTTTTAATTTCTCTCTGCCTCCACTTCATAAACTACTGTCTCTTGCCTAGGCTCTTACGTTACTACCTTAGAAAGTCTCTGCTTGAAAGCCAGGCATGGTAGCATGTACCTTTAATCCCAGATACCTGGGAGACTGAGGTTCGAGACTTGAGACTACCCCAAGCCACATAGTGAGGCCTACTCTCTGAAAAAAATAATAATAAAAAAAAAGTCTCAGCTTGAGAACTTGGACAGACATTCAAAGGGTGGTGTCTACATTAAGACTATAGTTCAGGCCAGAAGTTACTTGAGATAATGTGCATACACACTTGTCATAGCACCTGTTTTCCAGAATGTTCTTAGTACACATAAACTTTTCCCCTTTTTTTAACAAAATGATACTTGTCTTCCTTTCAACATGATGAAAATATCAAGGGACTTAAGTTTATGTTCCAGTAGGAGAGATCATGGCTTTGAACAAGTCCTAATTTCACTAGCTGCTGTTTCCTCCTCTGTGAAATAAAAATATGAACACCTGTCCTTTCTATCGTACAAGGCTGCTGTGAGCTTCAAATATGATGATGGATGTGAAGATGCTTTGTAAGCTGAAAAGTATCTTCTCATGAGCAATCAAATACATGAAATTATGCTTAGTTCAGTTTCCTTTTGTACATGACCGCCAGGTCCCTATGCTATAAGACAACATCATGGAATAAATTTCATTATAGGGTACTGGGGTCTTCAACTTACAGGAATACTAAGTCCTGGTTTCTTGAACCTCAGCCTTGTTTAGTTCAAACCTGTGCTGACCAGTCACTTTCTGCTGAAATGGAAATGCCTCTCTGTGCTGTTCAACGTGGCAGCCACTAGCCCTGTGGCCGCTGAACACCTGAAACATGGCTCGTGTGGCCACAATCAATTTTCCCAGTGGTAATTCATTTCCATTTGGCCGCATGTGGCTGGAGGCTACTTTCTCAGCACCTTCTTCTATAAAATAAGGACCCATTAAGAATCTGTTTCGTGCTCTCTACGCTTCTCCACACACATTTCAGAAACAGGTAAGTCAGTTTGGAAAAAAGAAAGACTGAATCCTATTCTCCAGCTTAAGGTAATTCCAGGTATTTTTAAAAGTTCATCGTTGGTTTATCTGCCACTAAGAAGAAAGATTTCCAAACAGTGAGAGTAGTCTCAAGTAAAAGGAAAGCCTAGATGAGAAGCTACTTAAAAATCATATTCTGCTGGGATTTATGTTTTGATATCAAGTACAATGTTTGTTCCAAGTTAACATTCTCCATTTCTCATTAAGAAAATTGGTAGGAAAAAAATATGTGAAACTGAGTCAATGAAAGGATGGTTACACGGGGATTGTTTATGTGAAGTTACAAGGTTGCCAGATCATAGGGGATCCTATGATAAAGCTGGCACTGATTTTATACCTTTGCACAAGGACTGTGTTCCTATTACTCAATATTTATAGCATAAGGTCAAATACATAGAGAAACAGACAGAAAAGAAAAATAAGATGACTGAATTGTTTGGGGGGAAGTGAGAACTCAACAGAAAGGGACCCAAGACAACTGAAAGAACAGTGGAAGAAGGCAAGAAGCAAGAAGAGAGAAAAGCCTTTCCAGGGGAGAAATGAATATGGAACTGAAACCAAGAAGACAGAAAGGGAACAGATTGGGGTGGGCGGGGTGAGGATCAGAGAAGAAATTCCAGATCCATTTGTGAGTGACACCAGGAGCTAAGCCTGTGGGGGAGGGGGAGAGGAGAAGGAGAGAAAAAATGAGGAAGACCAGGAAAAAAAAATTACTTTGGAAAGAGAGAAAGTGACAAGGTAGTGAAGACAAGGAGGGACAGCTGTCATCTCATTTAATTAAGAAATTATTAATGGAACAGACGGGCCAGCCACAATGAGCCTTTGCTGACGAGATGCTACTAAAATTCCAGATAATAGCAGCTAAAAATTATTGAGAGCAAAAGTGGTAAGAATGCTAATTTAATTGATAATAACATTATACTTAGCACCATGCCTAGAAATTTTAAAATCACGCATTAAATACATTTATATGACTCAGGTCATCATCTAATTATGGTTGTTTAAATAATGTAATACAATTATACGTTAAAAAAAATTAAAAGCCCCAGTAATTTTAAGTGATCACTTTGTGTTCGGAATTGTCCTTTAAAGCAATTTCTATTCAGTGCTGCAGTGCTCATGCGGTTCTATGAGCCTGCTGGCAGCACTGTTACCAAACTTAGGGTATGTTGGGTCAGAGGAAGAGAAATACAAACTTAGATTCTAAATGCTTTATTTTTTTCCCCTCCATCCTTGATTTTTTTCACTCTCAGAAGAAATAACTTCTCTCCTCAAATAATCACTTTGTCTCTTCTTCCATTTTGCCTTGATCATAAGAAAACAGGGCATCAATGCTGTTTGATGAAAATTAATGCTGATTTCGCAGGGGTTCCATTTTCCAGGTTTTCTTCACACAAAGCTGTCTGGATTTCACAATGGAGAACCAAGAGCCATAGACTTGTGGCCACGTGGCTGACTGAGACGTGAGAGGAGACAAAGGCAGCCTTTTGATCACCTGATCCTTTTCTGGACAGTTCCTCATGGAATTGTTCTTCTACTTGGTGGAAAAGACATAACAACTGATACAGATGAAATAGCCCTGTTTTTCCTAGCGAAACATGACTATTAAGAATTATGCCAAAAGCTGGGCACGGTGACTCGTGCCTGTAAGCTTCAGCCTATGAAGTGCTGGGGCTAGGGATTGCGGTTCGAGTCCTGCTCAGGGCAACACAGCGAGACCTAGTCCCAAAAAACAGCTGGGCATGGTGGCGCGTGCCTGTAATCCCAGCTACCTGGGAAGCTGAGTCCGTGGTACCCCGGGAAACATGAGCCTGCGGTTCTATGGGCAAAAATAGCAAGACCTAGTCTCAAAAAAAAATTATGTCAAAAATACAAAGGAAGTTAATAATTTTATAACACTACCCAATTATTCTGAAGAGTTTGATGCATTTTCCAGAAATCAGTGTATATGCTACGCAAACAGGATCTCATCTATGAAGTGGTCTATAGGATTCTTTCTTTATTATTAACTTTATTTTCTTACATCACTGTTCATCTTTGGATTTCTTCCCTGGGGTAGAGTCCTCTAGTTCCCCAACACCATAGCACCAGTGATCCATCCCCATAGTCCCTGTATTCTTCCCTCCCTAGTTTTGATCCCTCTCCCTCCTGCTCCCTTGCTGTGAGCTGCAGACCTGTGGTCAGTTTGCCACCTTTGTCTTTTTCCTGACCCTTTGTTCAGTTTCTCTATATTTGTAGGATTCTTTTAAAACTTGCACATAATGGCTATATGTCCATGGCATGCATCACGGAATGAAAGAGACTAGTGATGGGAAGACTATGGACCGCTAAAACTGGAAACAAAGCTGCAGATTATAATCAGCAGACTGTGTAGACTCTTAAGAACATCCTAATTTCTGAGATGTTAAAATATTTAAAAGGCATCTTATAAATAATGAAGTACAATATTAAACTTTTTCCTTTAACTTTTTCTTTTGACAGCTGCATAATATGGCTTTGTATAGTCACATAAATTACTCAAGAAATCTCTTGGCAGTAGACATATATATTCTTTCCACTATTTACACATTTTTATGAACTTCCTTAATGTATACCATTTGTCCATCTGTATTACTTCCTCGGATGAATTGCTGGAAGTAGAATTAATGGCTTATACAAGTATGTTAATTCCGTTTATACCAGGTGATATGATGTACAATTCTAATTGTGTGTCAGGTGTTCACTTCCTCAGACCCTCAGTGATTAATAAATGATCGACTTAAACCTAGTCTGGATCTCAAGGGCGAAAAATCCAATGTGGCACACCGTATTTGCCATCCACTTTCATTCTTATCTTTTTTTTGGTGGTATTTCCAATATTTAGGAAACAAACAGCAGATCCATGAAATGATGATGTCCATGATGACTCCACAACAATGAGCACAGCCAAATCTATTTACTTGCAGAGAGCCCCTTTAACAACTGGGGTGCAATTAATAATTTGTGGTACTGCTTTTCATCTTTCTGCCAATTGGCGACAAGGACTAAGGAGCACACTTGGGTGTGACTTACTAGTAAGAGTCCTGGGAATTAGGAATT
>PVHY01013254.1:0-41921 GCA_004024945.1 Uropsilus gracilis
GGTTCGAGTCCCACCTGGGGCCCGTAGCGAGACCTAGTTCCAAAAAAATAGCTGGGTGTGGTGGCACATGCCTATAATCCCCACTACCTGGGAAGCTGAGGCTGGGGATGGCTTGAGTCTGTGGAACCCCGGACAACGTGAGCCTGTGGTTCCAAAGCAAAAATAGTGAGACCTAGTCTCCAAACAAAAAAAGTAGAAGAAATGGAGGACCCAAGTCAAATGGAAGGCTGGTTACAGGGTTCCAATGGAAGTGTGAAAGTGGGGGCTATGAGGGATCACCTGATGCAGCCCTGTTTGGGTGAGAGTCAGATATAAAGGATGTACCTGTCTAGGTTCCTGAGGGTTCTGGGGGTGCAGGCCTAGCTTCTGACACTTGTGGGTCCCTGGGGGAGTCAGTGTCTCCTTGTCAAACATCAATGATTCCTCATCTGTAAAACAAGGATAATAGAAGAACCTGCTGAATAGCACTCAGGCAGGAGTGATAGGAGACAAAGTCTAGACAAAATCTAGTACCAGTCTGGAGCCTGGCATAAGGTAGGTGCTCATTAAATAGCTAAGCTTACTAATAACCACCTTCCTGGCTATTGAGCCCCTCTCAGGGGCAAATCTGAGGACTTTCCAAGACAAAAGCTAGTGCAGAGCACAGGGTGGTACAGGTGTCCCTACTGTATTCTCTGAGAAAAGCACACGGACAAGGGGAATAAAGGCCCAAGGTCACACATCCTGTGAGGTAGGTGGCATTGTTTATTATTCCAAGGTCAGCAGTCCCTGCATAGTGCTCTGATTCCCAAACAACAGGTTACACAGACTCCTTTCTTTTTTCTGCACCTGCCCTCTGCTCCAGGCGCTGTGCTGGGCGTGGGGGCCCAGAGGTGAATCATTCTGAAAGGAGGGAGACAGCCCCGCCGGCTAAGTCCCAACAAGTGTTCTCACCAGGGCCAGAGTCCAGAGAATGGACAGCCTGGGGAGGGGCTTCCAGGTCTTGGTAGGGGGGTGGAGGTGCTACAGGTAGTCTTATAAGGACTGGTAGAGAGTGAAATAGGTATCCCGGCCATCTGAAGCACAGTCAGGGAGGCTGGAAAGCCCGCGGCCAGGCATGTGGTGGGCTGTGGAGGGTGCACTATGAGGGGGTGGGAACGCGAAGCGGGTGAGTCACCATTTCTGGGCCAGGCAGGCGGCGGCTGCAGAGCGGGGGGCGCATTCCTGGCTGGCAGGGCGGCCGGCACTAATGTCTTTCCCACATGGCCCCGAATTCCCCGCTCGGCACGATCACACGGACAAGACGCTCCCGCGGCCACCCCCGCCCCAGCTGCCTCCTTCCCACAGAGAGGGGAGAGGGGAGGAGGGAGGGAGGGTGGGAGGGTGGTGAAGGCAGGCGGAACCAGCCCCACCTAGGGCCGGCTGGGGGTCTTCAGCATGGCCTCCCTGGGGCTGGCGCCCACCGTGCTGCAAGCCACTAACAAGGTAGTTGTAGTCAAAATAAGAGCAGGATCAGGCCTGTCAGGCGGGGGAAGGAAGGCGGCCCGGTATGTTGGTGGGTCCTTGGCCACGTCCCTGCTTCTCTGGCCCCCATTCATCCGCCCCCGCCCTGTGTAAGGCCCTGGGCGCAGAACTGAGTGCGGAGGGACTGAGGTTGGCCGAGGGATCATCTGCAATTTTGGGGCCTCAGATCCAGCCCCATCAGCCCCTACCCACCCCCTTCCTCACTCTTGGGCCATGATTGAGGTGGGGGACTATCTGAATTTGTGGTACATCCGGTGGGGAGCAGGAGGCGGTGGGGTGGAGATCCTGAAAGAGGCCACACCCAGTCCCTCATTCCCTGGGGCGGAGGCCAGCCATAACTCAGACTAGGGGACTATGAGCCACTGCTCTCCCACGCAGTCCCTGTTGCTGGGCCAGTCCCCTGGGGGGAAACTGAGGCTGCTAGGGCGGCCCACCCAGAGCTCTGTGCTGGGGGAAGTTGGCAGTTGTCCCTCCCAGCTGGGCTCTGAAGCGCTAATGAGAGTTAAATGTGGGGTGTGAGTCACCTCAGGGGGGGGGCCTAGAACCACCCCCAGATGTGGATCCTGGGTGGGACGGAGGTTTGTCCAGAATGCTCAGCCTTTCTTCCAGTCCCCTGTACTTCATTCCCTATCCCTTGGCGGGGTGGGACATGGGTTCCTGACCTACCAGATCAGACCTGTCACCTGGGTCAACCTCCCCCAACAGTCTGGCTCCCTCAGGATGGGGGTTGCAGAGCAGTGGGACTTCAGGGGACTACCACTCCCAAGACTGGGCCCAGTACCTCATGACTTAGGAGGATGATCCAATATCTGGGATTGTCTACTGGCTGTGAGCTCTGGGATATAGTGACATGTCTTGTATGGGGGCTAGGCAAAGGGCCCAGACCACCTGGAAAGGTCCCCTCACCCTTTTTTGCCTCTCTGGCCTCATTCATATCACCTGACTCTGACCACCCAGGTCCCATACCCCCAAGCCCCACTTCTGACCTCAGGCCAGCACAAGGACTTCAGTCTGCAATCCTCATGGAGAATGGACTCTGCTTGCATGTGTGCATGTGTATACACGTGCCTGTGCCCCCATGACTGGGTCTATTTGTGCCTGTGTGTATTGTGACCAAGTGTGTAATTGTGTATATTTATGTGTGTGACTGGCTATGTGTGTGGGTCTCAGTGTTGCAGGGTGCTTAAGAAGACATATGTGTTTTTGCATGTCTCTATTCTGTGTGGGTCTTTCTGCGTGACTCTGAGTGTCTGTGTCAGCCTAGCCTCATCCACGGGGATCCCTGGCTCCTCCTTGAGCACCCTATCACCACCACCACCATCACCAGGGAGTCAGGGAGTTGGATTTGGGAGAGGGCAGTGGGGGAGTTTGGGGAGGGGGGGGGGAAGATGGGGATGCAATGCCTGCTGTTCCAGGAATGGAATAGCCTGGCTGGGTGGGCAGCACCAGGGGGCGAACGTGGGCGTGGGCAGCCACGGGAGAATGAGAAAGGGGGCAGGGGAGGGCCCCCCTCAGCAGTCCTCTCCCTGCTCCCTTTGCTCCCAGCCCAGCGCCTCCTGGCAAGAGCTTATTTGCATGGTATTTACATTTCATTTGCATCGCGTTCAATTAAAAACCTGACCAGCTCCCGCCTGCCTGGCGCTGCCCGCCCAGCCTGGTGAAAACGTCGGTTGGGCATTGCCTGCTGCCTTCCCACCCCCCACCACCCCCCACGGATTGACTGATGTGGGAGGGGTCCTCCCTTCAGTGAGATCATCCAAATCACCCACCCTATTAGTGAAAGGGCTGGAAGTACAAATGGAGAAACTGAGGCCCAGAAAGAGCCACTGGGAACTCCAGGCTAAGGATCAGTCTCAGACAGAGCTAGAATATTACTGGTAACTGCTGCCACTATATGGAAAACTGGCTGTGCCAGGATTGTGCCAGCATCTGTGTGGACTATCTCATTTAAATTTAGCTATCCCTTGAGGGCAGACCTTAAATTATCCCCAATTTACAGATGAGAAAACCAAGTCTGGAGAGGACAAACCCAGGGTCACTCAGCTGACTCAGAATTTAAATGTCAGTATGATCAACAAGTCTATGTTCCAACCCTTGAACATGACTTCTGGAAGTATAGTGCCTCCTCCTACCTGATGAAAAAACTCATTACCTAAAGTCTTTAGCTGTAGGTCAGCTACTGCGGCCCTCACCCTAAACTGTGGGCTGATCATCCTGTTGCTTATTCCCCTGTTTCCTTAGTCTGAAAGTCATGGCCACCCCTGCCTACAGGATGGAAAACCCTCTTGTAAAAATCCTTCCTGACACTTGAACATAATGTTTTCTGTTGCAAGATGCCCTTCTTGCTGTGGTTTTGTTAAAGACAATTAAAGACCCTGAAAATGACATTAACGCTAGGGAAAATTTATAGACCAGCTAAGGGTGAAGGGTAAGTGAGGAGATGAGGCTGACCTATGTAGACATCATAGGCACTAGAGAGAGCCCTCAAAATCACTTCTGTTGAGGATCAGAATCCTTCCTGGAGCAGTATCTTCTCACCAGATCAGAGCTGGCTAGGCAGATATTGCCTCCAAAAGTGGGACAGGGACCCATGTAAGTGTCATCTAGGGCCCAGAATTCAGCTCTGGAACTCAGCAGTCTAATGTTGACAAGTCCCCAGTGACAAATATTCCTCCCTCTCCCACCCTACTACCTTTCCCTCCTCACCCTCAGGTCTCTAGTGGGGTGCCATTAGTGCTGGGCAGTGGGGTGATTGACTCCTCCTTGATTTCAGTGATTAGTTCAAGGATGGATACATGATGTGGGCCTGGCCAGTCAGGTTGAATCCCACGGCTTTGTTTGGAATTTAGGGTACATTGGGGTGGGGGGAGAGTAGGACTGATCTGGTAGTCTGGGAATTTGAGGCCACAGTCACTTGGAGAGAGCTATCCATAAATGAAGCCAGCAAAGGTAAACTGATCCCTATACCTGAAGCCAAACACTCTTCTACTTGAGCCTCAGAATGAACCAGTAGGTTCCAATTTTGCTTAAGCCAGTAAGCCAGTGTTGGGGTTCTGTCACTTGTAACTTGAAGTCCTGGCGAGTTACCACATGCCTTACCCATTTCTGCATTCAAGGCTTTGTCCAGGCTCTACTCTGTCTAGGATCATCCTCTTGCTCTCTCATGACTCTTCAGATCTCTCAGGAGGTTCAGCTCATCTTCTCTAAGAAACCTCCATTCTGTACCCATCTCTCCTGGCTCCCTTTTCCTAAATGATTACCTGGACTTCTGACTCCCCCGCTGGTCCTCAGAACTGCTGTTGTTTACCTTCTCCAGGCTTGTGTCTCACTGGCCCAAAATGAACTGTAAATTTTTTTTTTTTGAGACTAGGTCTCACTATTTTTGCCTGTGGAACCGCAGGCCCTCGTTGCCCAGGGTACCACAGACTCAAGCAATCCCCAGCCTCCGCTTCCCAGGTAGCTGGGATTACAGGCGCGCACCACCACGCCCAGCTATTTTTTTGAAACTAGGTCTCGCTACGGGCCCCAGGCGGGACTCAAACCGCGATCCCTAGCCCCGGCCGCTTCATAGGCTGAAGCTTACAGGCACAAGCCACCGTGCCCGGCTTGAACTGTAAATTCTTAAGTGGCTTGAGCTGAGTCCCCTTCTAAAGTAGGTACTAGTACCAGTACTGTGCTTAGAAGTACTCTAAACACAGCACAGAAAGTAATAGCTTGACTTTGGCCTCTGGTAGCTTCAGTTCAAATTCTAGCTTCTCTGTGCAATCTTTGTACCTTTATGTGGAGCCTTAGTTTCCAGTTCTTTAAAATGGGGATGTTATGAGGTTCAATACTTCTGCTTGCCAAAGAGTATTTAGCAAACACATGTTTACTGTGCACCCACTCTGTGCCCCTCTATGCCTAGAACTGAGTGTTCAACTATGAAGAACCCACAAGCATGGTCTAATTCTGATAACCTTCAGGGGATGTTGGGACCAGTGGCCCCTGCTGGAGCAGGCAATCTGGAGTGCGGGGCCTGTCCTCCCTGCTAGCACTCCTCTCTTAGAGCCAAGGCCCCCTTCAGACCCCCCTTCCTTCAAAGGCCCTGGGGGCTCTTAGTGGAGGGAGTCCTGGTCATCCCCTCCCCCATTCCTCCCCTCCCCCTTCATCCCTTGGAGCCAGCGGCCACTCAGAGTTAATCTCCTTGCCCGTCAGGGGGTGACAGGAGGTGTCTGTCATTCGGAGCTGTGGCAGTCAGCCTCGCTGGCTAATTGGGGCGCAGGCGCCGGGAGCACGGGAAATGGCCAGAGGGAAGGAGCGGGAATGAGGGAAGGGAGGCTGCCCTCCTTCCCGCCAGGCTTGGGGCTGATCCACAGGGCTCCTTAGAGGAGGGTGAGTCCAATCAGAGGAGGAAGGGGCTGGGGCTGGGGACTCTGTGACCTTGGGCATATAGCTATTCCTCTCTGGGCTTCATATTATTATTCATAATGACAACAGCAAGCCTTTATTGAGCAATTACTGTGTAAATCAGTTCCCAGCATGCCTGCCCGAAACCTCCAGAGGTTTTCTATGGCTCTTGGAATTAAAGTCAGACTCATCCCAAGATCTTTGAGGACCTTCAGTACCCATGAGGCTGCTCTCCTTACTCTGCCTGCTCTAGCCACATCAACGCCCCCAATAACCAATTCTTTCTGCCCCAGGGCCTTTGCACTTGCTATTACTGCTTCTTGGAACACCCTTCCTCCATCTTTTAGCGCAGTTGACTCCTCATTATTTAGGTCTCAGCTCAAATAACACCTCAGACAAGGTCCCTGACTACCTTATCTGAAAACCACCTCCAGTTACACTGTTATGTCACCCTGTTACATTATCCTATTTATACTTTCACGGCATTTGTCATAAAGTGAAATTATCTCATTTATATACCTGTGGTTTTTATTCATTCTCCCTCTCCAGCTAGAATGGAAACCCTTGACAACAGGGGACCTTGCCTCTGTGATGTACCGCTGAAATCTCAGTTCCTAAAACAATGCCTGACACATGCAAGGCCTGAAAAATTAAGGATGATTAAATAAACTTCGAATGTTCTATTAAATACATCCCCAACTTAATCCTCACAAGGATCTTAGAAAGTTGGTACTATCTCCGTTCGAGGTGACGAAACTTAGGAGCTCAAGAAGAGCATATGACTATAAACTATAGTAACTGGAGTTACCCCAGGAAGGTGTGATTCTCAAGGTGTAATAATGGCTTTGGATATGATTGTGAAGCCTGGCTGCTCTGCTGAGCATAGGCTGTTGATGGGGGCACGCATGGGGAGAAACCACGGGTAATGCAAGGCCATACCAAGGTGGATGTTTCTGGAAGATGAGCTTAAAAAGAAAAAAGACTAGCTGAGGGCACACTTGGGAGTCTCTGTTGGGTTCAGGAGCTATCTTAGTCTGTTCATGTTGCTATAACAAAAATACTGTAAACTGGGTGGCTTAAATGACAAATACTTATATCTCATGTTTCTAGAGACTGGGAAGTCCAAGATCTAGGCAGTAGCACAAATGGGAAGAAATGTGAAGCCAGTTTTTAGGGTGTTAACCCCCTGTCTTCCAGGTTGCCAGCTGTCAGATTAAAGTGCACCTTAAAGATACCATTTCTAAGCTGGACATGGTGTCTCGTGCCTGTAAGCTTCAGCCTATGAAGAGGCTGAGACTAAGGATTGCGGTTCGAGTCCCGCTCGGGGCAACACAGTGAGATCTAGTCCCAAAAACAGTAACTGGGCATGGTGGCACGCACCTGTAATCCCAGCTACCTGGAAAACTGAGACTGGGGATTGTTTGAGTCTGTGGTACCCTGGGCAATGTGAGCCTGGGGTTCCACAGGCAAAAATAGCAAGACCTAGTCTCCAAAAAAAAAAAAAAAAAAATTCCATTTCTCCGTGGCCAGGCCAGGGATCGCGGTTCGAGAACTGCCAGGGGCACGTGGGGAGATCTTGTCCCAAAAAAATAGCTAGGTGTGGTGGCACGTGCCTGTAATCCCAGCTACCTGGGAAGCTGAGGCTGGGGATTGCTTGAGTCTGTGGTACCCCGGGCAACGTGAACCTGCGGTTCCACAGGCAAAAATAGCGAGACCTAGTCTCAAAAAAAAAAGAAGATTCCATTTCTTTTTCCACTTTATTGGCATTTGGTGGTGACAGGTGGCCCAAACTCCAGTTTTTTGGTTACAAACAGAATTTCAAGTTAGAGGACCTGAGTTAAAGTTCTTCTTGCCATTAACACTCATTTGACTTTATGGTGGTAATGAAAATTCTCTAGAGCTCAGTTTATTTATTTATAAAATTATGGTAATAGTACTGCTTCATTAGGGAAAAAGAACTAGTTGCATAGTTTATATGTATAAAAATATACATTCATAGGTATACATACACACCTACATATGTATACACACATATACACATGTATTGTGGAAACCACTTCCTCAGAATATAAACCATGACATCTTATGAATCTGTTAGATCACATGGCAGAATATATTCTAGAATAAGTGCATACTATTTTAAGGAGTTATTTTCTATGTTCCGCAGAGGGAGACAGCCTCCCAAGACCCAGGAGAGTCATGGTGTGGTTCCATTGTGAAAACAAGCAGGCTCTAGACCCATAAGAAATATGGGATCTGGCCGGGTGTGGTGGCGCGCGTCTTTAATCACAGCCTCGGGAGGTTGATGCTAGAAATCACTTGAGTCCTCGGGTTTGAGACTACCCCAGCAACATAGCAAGACCAGTCTCAAAAATACAAAAAAAAATAGCTGGGCGTAGTGGCACATGCCTGTAATCCTAGCTACCTGGAGGTTGAGGCTGGGGATTGCTTGAGTCCGTGGGATCGGGACTACACTGGGCAACATAGTGAGACTTAGTCTCTAAAAATAAAAAAATACATACATACATACATACATACATACATACATACATAAACAAACAAACAAATAAGAATTTAAAAATTCTTATTTATGTGGGATCTTAGAAACATTTCAAGTTCCAAGGGAGGAAAAGGCTGCTATCTTAGTTGATGAGCGGTCAGACAGGGAGGAGAAATTATTTCTTTTTGTAGGAGTCTCAACTATTCCACTCTCTTAAGACCTTCAGCTGATTCACTGAGACCCAATCCCACTAGGGAGGGCAATGCTTTCCTCAGTCTACCAACTGAAATATTAAATGACCCTAAACACCCAGGAAAAAGTTTGACCGATTCTCTGGGCACCCTGAGGTTCAGTCAAGTTGACACAGAACATGAACCATCACAGCCACAGAAGGGCCATCTGTCATCACTTCATTGCTCTGGTTCCTTTGGTCACAGTGATTCTTTTGGTTCCAGTAAACACCAGGCTGCAGAGTCCTTGGTGATTTGGTTGCTGCCTCCTTGTTACTAGTGAAGGCTGGGGTTCAGTGAAAGCATCCTTGTAAGGTACCTCTTATATTAGCAGCTATATGCCTTTTCATGGCCAGCAGCTGAGCTCAGCTGTGAACCCTCTTTCTTAGCCCAGGAGAGCACTTACTGCATGAACCCCCAAGTCCAACTAGGGGCCCTGACCTTGGCATGGGAGCCTCTACTCTGTGAAGCACCAAAGACAAAGTGGAGCCCCAATTACCAAGGGACCCTCCAACTCTGTAAACCCTCAGCGGTCAAAATGGGCCCCCCAACTTGTCCAAGAAAGCCCTCATGATGAATGCCCTCAAAGTCAACATGGGGTCCCCAATTTTCCATTGGCACCCCCATTGGAGGCCAAGGTGGGCTCACTCTGTGAACCTCCCACTGACCAAAGTGGGGCTCCCTACCCGAGTGCCCACTAGGTGTTAACTATTAGCCTCCTTCATGCCATTGAGGCAGGTAGTTTCAATTGGTTTCCACTGTATGGCTCAGCTTTTGGCAGTTCGCTTCACCTGCTATCTAGGAACCTAGTGGAAAATCACTTGTTACATTGGGTGTGGGTGTGTTTATCATTTGAATCTACTGGGCCATTGTGAGTTCTCCTGCCTAGAGGAACTCCACTGTTCAATATTCCCAGGAAGGAATATTCCTTCCTGGGAATATTGAACACCTGATGGCCTAGCTGTTGATGACTACTACTTTATAATACCAAAGCTTTTCCTTAAGTTTTTTAGGTTTTAGATATTTTTATAGAATCACCCTCTGCCCCATTCCATATTTTCATGCTGTGTCATACTACTGTCTGTATCCTGTATACTAACACATGCTTGTGAAGCCTTGTGTCCTTCTTGCCCTGGGTAATCGCTAGGTCTCTGTCTCTCTCTTTTTGCATATGTCTCTCTGTTTTTTTTTTTGAGACTAGGTCTCACTATTTTTGCCTGTGGGACCGAAGGTACCACAGACTCAAGCAATCCCCACCCTCAGCTTCCCAGGTAGCTGGGATTACAGGCACGTGCCACCACGCCCAGCTATATTTTTTTGGAACTAGGTCTTGCTACATGCCCCCGGTAGGACTCAAACCACCATCCGTGGTCTCGGCTGCAGCTTCCTAGGCTGCCACTTACAGGTATGCGTCACCATGCCCAGCCTTGTCTGTTTCTGTCTCTCTTCTACTCACAGTGTTGGTTCCTTTTCAGCTTCTGTTCTGTGTCTTAGGATCAGACCCTATACTTTGCTCTCTCATTCCTGTTGTTCTTGCTCTTAGTGCATCATGGTCACTGACTTTTGCTTGGTGACTGACCACAGAGTCTGGAATTCAGTTCCTGGTCAATCTCTGGTTCCTCTTGTCCCTCTTTTGTCTTTCCTTGGGCCAGTCACTCATCAGTACCCTTCCAGAAAGTGTTTTGACAGACAGCCTCCTTCATCTTTTAGTGCCCTTACTTGCCCTTTTTATTTTGGTAGCATCTCTCTATTCTGTTCTTATAGTTGGAAGAGCAGTGACTATGGCCACCCTTGGTCTCTGACTGTGATTCTGGGTGGCTGGGTCCTCCTTCCCTCAGGCTCTGGATTCTTCACTGGGCAGCCACGACCAGAACACTTTTGCTAAAAATATGTTGGAGGTGTTCATTAGACTCCATGGGCCATGGAACTCAAGAACTTGGCATTCTTACTAGGGCCCTTTTGGAGGGTCCATCAACAGCAAAAACCTTTCCCTCGAGAGAGCAAGGCCCTTGTTGACCTGGGTGGAGGCCTGCCTCATTGGCTGGGGGTCAGCTTGCTCCTTCACTGGGAGCGCTCTTGGTGTCCCCACTTCCAACTTCTGGTGCCAACAGTCCTCAAGACTAAAAAGCAGAGAAGCCTTTTCTCCTGCCAGGCTTAGGCTACTCTCTCTGTCCATGTATTTGCTACATGACACTTGGGATTGAGAAATGGAAGTACAGGCATCTCACTCACAGCCTAAGTCTTATACCCTAGAGAGGGAAGGTCTAGATAGGCTTGGAAACCCTCTGCAGTCTTGGGCCAGGATGTACACATGCATTTCCTGTGAGCCTGATGTGCATCCTCTGAAAGGGAAGCAGAATTGATCTTCTTGGAAAGGACCTTAAACAAAAGTGATAGGGGTGATGTAGTGAAATTGGGGGGCCATGAACCCAGCTTGGTAATGCTACATTAGGATGGCTGTCATTTTTTGCCCAGGTGAACAGAGACTCAGAGAAGGGAGGCTGAGGTTTTCTCAGGGGAGACACAGAGAGAGGGAAATTAGGAAGCAGTGTAGCTGGAGAGAGCAAGAAAACTGGCAAAAGGAGAGAACAGGGAGTAGCGAGGAGGCTGAAGGCCTCAGAGCTACTGCTGAAATGTGTAGCAGTGCGGCAAAGAAGGAAGCCACACTGTGGGCTTCCATTCCCAGCCCGGGTCAGTGAGGAGCCTGGGAAAGCATATTGAAGAAATTTGTGCCTGTAAGCTTCAGCCTATGAAGCAGCTGGGGCTAGGGATTGCGGTTGGAGTCCCGCTCGGGGCAACACAACGAGACCTAGTCCCAAAAAAATAGCTGGGCATGATGGTACGCACCTGTAATCCCAGCTACCTGGGAAACTGAGACTGGGGATTGTTTGAGTCCGTGGTACCCTGGGCAACGTGACCCTGTGGTTCCATGGGCAAATAGCGAGACCTAGTCTCAAAAAGAAAAAAAAGAAATCTGTGACCTGTGTACGGTGACTTGGAAACTCAGTACTTGGAAACTTGCTTTAACTTAGAAACTGCAAAACTTGGGAATTGTCTGGAGACCTGAGGAGAATTTGGAGTGCTGCTGTTTTCATGGTGAGACATCTGTAGTGGTGGCTGCTGTTGTTCTGAGCGAGGCTTGGTGGTTTGGGCACAAGGAAGGCTGGAGCTGTACCTTTGGGAGGAGGATCAACCATGCCATCTTGGTTTCTTTGCTTGAAGTGAACAGCTGTGTCTTTGGAAGAGGATCAACAATGCCATCTTGGTTTCTTCACTGGGCTTGAAGGTGGGATACCTGCCATTTTGTGAATGTACATGACTGAAGGACCCACATGTAGCTTTTTGGACTAGAGACTGAACGGTGTGGTAAGATAATCAAAGGAGTCTCCTGTACCCTCACTGTTGTCTGTTTTGTCTTTTTAATGAATTAATCTGTTTTTGCCTCTTTTTAAAATAGTGTGGTCTTGCTACTGCTCACATGGCTTGGGATGAACCTGATGAGTAGCTGTATTTAAAGGGTCAGCTGTTCCTGTTTGTAAGTTTAATTAAGTACCCTGCTTTGCTTGTTTCGTTACCCAATTTCAAAAGGACCATCTGGAGGGCGGAGGTGACCATTGACAGGAGAAACCATGGGAACCGAGAGGGCGCATCAGAAGTCAATAGCCCAGCCAGGCATGGTGGCGCATGCCTATAGGTGGCAGCCTAGGAAGCCATGGCCAGGGCCAGGGATCGTGGTTCAAGTCCCGCTGGGGGCATAAAATGAGACCTAGTCTCAAAAAAATAGCTGGGCGTGGTGGCGCATGCCTGTAATCCCAGCTACCTTGGGAAGCTGAAGCTGGGGATTGCTTGAGTCTGTGGTACCCCGGGCAATGTGAACCTGCGGTTCCACAGGCAAAAATGGTGAGAACTAGTCTCAAAAAAAAAAAAAAAAAAAAAAAAAAAGAAGTCAATAGCTCATAGAGACCAGGAAATGGCCAATGTGGAGTTGGTTCTCAGAGGAACTATCAAATGCCTTACTAGAGGGTTGGCCCTCTGGCAACAGGACATAGCTAGCAAGCTGGAGGCTCATCACAGCACCAACATAGTAGAACCATGCTTTGCTTTTTTTCAAAGTCCAGGTCAACCCAGGAGTAGCCAAAATTTTTTGCTAACTAGTAAGAAAAGTGCTGATGGGGACAATAGCAAATTTCTATCAAATCTTTCCTGCACACTACTGACTTTTGAGTCTGGAGCAAGGGGGATGTTGAAACAAGAAGGTCAGAGGTTCTAATGATGCTAAAATTTGAAATTTTCATCTCCTATAATTTTTAAAGGAAAATGGCACTAAATTGAACATTTGGCTACCTGGAATAATAAAAATCCATCATTCTTTTCTGAGTAGGTCTTCAAAAACGATGAAATTGCTAATCCAAAAGTGTAACAACAGAATTGTCAACCATTCCAACTGGGGTTTGTTCCAAAGATGCAAGTCTGTTTTTGGTTTGTGTCCCTGTGGTCCATTGCAAAAGGACTTTGTGTAGGTTTCTGTTCTGGTATCAATTACTAAACTTAAAAGCTAAACCCTCATTGCTTGCCCAGCAGGCAAGATTGGGAGACTTGAATGGCTAAATGGAGTGAATAGGACTCCATGAAAAAAGACCATAAGCTGATGATCTGTTAGGCTGATTCAGATCATCAGTCAGGATTCACCCAAGACTAGTTACTCTGACTCATTCATTGGCTTATAGAAAGAGCCTCAGGATCCTCAACCTGGGCAGCAAACCCTTTCCATCTAACCTGCTGCTTCCCTAAGCACTATATTTCAATAAATGCACCTGTTCGGTTCTCCAGCTTGTCTCTCGTGTCTTGTCTTTCACCCTCATGCCTATAACCTAAACCCAATTCTCTTCCAGGGCACTATTCACTCCTCTACAAAGCCAAAACCACAGAAGGAACTTTGACAACACTCTCCCAAGCCTGCTCTCTGCAAGAGAGTCAGCCCCCAGCCTGGGGTCAGTTCTTGCTGTTGATAAACTGGTTTCTGGAGCAAAGGTCCCTGCAAACCCTCCTCAGACTTCAGTGCCTGTCATAAGCTCACATCATTGCACATCATTGACTGTGTTTCTGACCCACTGGCCATCAACCAGTTTCCCAGGACAACTCTCTCCCATTTGATGACGTTAGTAGTGCGACCGTGTTTTCACTGGGTTGTTGTTTGGTGAAACTGCAAAAGGAACTTTGACAACACAGGTGCGTGAGCAAAAAGAGGCAAATTTATTTGTAAGAGCACATATGAGGAAGGCTTATAATAGAGAAAAGGAGAGGAACAAAACCTAGTGGGAATCCCTGGCCCATGGACAAGGGAGGAGCAAGGAAGCTCAAAATGGCTGTATGCCTCAGGGGTTTTGCACCTTTTCCCCAAATTCTTGCAAAAACCCATCAGTCTCTTTGGGATTGCCACTATACCAAGGCTCGGTGTCAGTTTTCAGTTTCTGGAATTGTCTTTTCTCTGCCCAGAAATGCCCCACTACTCACCTTTCTTCTACCAAAGATGCCAGGTTAGTTGCTTCTAATTTGGCATAGGTCATCTGGAGCCTGGCTAGTTCCTCTCCTTTGCAATTTGCTTTCTTTGTCCCCATTCTCCCAGCCTCCTAGGAATCTTGCATGCTACCAGGTCTCTGTAGAATGACACACAGAACTCAGGTAACCTATTCACTCTCTAGATCACTTTTCTCCTGCAAAGGATACTACATGATAGGCAACAAGGGTCAGAGGGAAGAGCTCCTAGACCAATGTGTAGGAACAAGGAGTGGCACTTCCATGCCCTGCCTGGACATGCCATTCTCCCTGAACTCTCCAAGTGTCCACCAGTGTGGGGCTTCATCTTCTTGGGTTTGGATGAAATTTTTATGACACAGATGTGATTGGCAATTGAATCGACTTCTAGCTCCTGATCCTTCCCTGAAGGGGTGGGGTGGGACTGAAAGTTTCATCCCCAGTTCCTTTTGGTTTTCCTTGCTACAAGCCCTCTCCATCTGCAGTTGTTTTCCCAAAGTGATATTATTAGCATAACAAGGGATGCCTTTATCACTCAATACAATCAACTCCAAGGCTCTGGGGGAAGCTGTGACCAGGAACTATAGATGAAGATCAACTATGTGTATGAACTCTATATTTTGGTGATTCAGATGACCCAAATAGGCATTTGTTACTCATCACAATATCACAGCAAGGCAAACAGTAATTGAATATAAATATTTGTCACCCACATTTACAAATCAGAGGAAAAATCATAGGACCCTATTTTTGAGATAAAAAAAGCATTTGAGGCCAGGCATGGTGTTGCATGCCTGTAAGCGGCAGCCTAGGAAGCTGTGGCCAGGGCCAGGGATCGTGGTTCGAGTCCCGCCAGGGGCACGTAGTGAAACCTAGTCCCCCCAAAATAGCTGGGTGTGGTGGTGTGTGCCTGTAATCCCAGCTACCTGGGAAGCTGAGGCTGGGGATTGCTTGAGTCTGTGGTACCTTGGGCAATGTGAGCCTGCGGTTCCACAGGCAAAAATAGCGAGACCTAGTCTCAAAAAAAGAAAAGAAAAAACATGTGATAAAATTCAAACCCATTCATAATTAAACTCTCAGCAAGCTAGGAATTGAGGGGAACTTCTCCAACTTGATTGAAACCTGTACTTTTGTCCTACTGAATGGAGAGAAATGAGATGCTTTCCCTCCAACGTTGGGAAGAAGAAAGCAAGGTTCCTTCTCATTCAGTTTATTCAACATCCTACTGGAAATCATGGCTAGTGGATCAAGAGAAGTAAATAAAGATATAAAAATTAGGAAAAGAGAAATTAGTTTGCTATGCTCACAGCTGAGATGATGAAATAGGTAGAAAATTCCAAAGAGTCAACAAAATTTTCAATGCCTAATAAGAATCCTAGCAAGGGAAGGAAGATATGAAGATTATAGACAAAGATCCACCGCTTTTCTATAAACAACTGGAATTTGAGTTTAGAAAATATAGTACCACTTGCATTCGTATCAAAAGGGAAATTCTTACATATCAATCTTACATATCAATCTAATGAAATACACATGAAGTATGCTGAAAACAACACTGTTGGAAAAACATCAAGGAAGACCTAGATAACTTGTCTGTGGATGGCCTAGAAGACTATTACCTCTAAATGTAGAACTGTTCTAAAAAGCAAAGTTCACAGGTCAAGAAATAAAACATCTATCCATGGTATTCTCAATGGGAAAAGAAGTGGCCAGTTAGCTCAGTTGGTTAGAGTGTGGTGCTAATCAACGGGAAAAGATACGTCAACACAGTTTCAAGTTAGAAGACCTGACTGAGTTTGAGCTCTCTTTGCCATGAACACTCATTTGACCTCATGATGGTAATCAAAACTCTCTAGAGCTCAGTTTATTTATTTATTTATTTGTTTGTTTATTTATTTATTTATTTATGCAATTGTGGTACCAATACTCTTCATTCATCAGAGTTCTTGAGAGAAAAATAACTCGTTGCATATTTCATATGCATAAAAATATACATGCATAGGTATACATACACACCTACATGTGTATACACACATATACACATGTATTGTGGAAGCCAATTCATCTGAATATAAACAGTGACATCTTATGAATCTGTTGGATCACATGGCAGAATATATTTTAGCATAGGGTGTATATAATTCTAAGGCGCTGGTTTCTGTGTTCTGCAGAGGGAGTCAGCCAGTGGAGGCCCAGGAGAGCCAATGGTGTGGTTCTATTGTGAAAACAAGCAGGCTTAAGATCCATGAGAAATATGGGGTCTTAGACTGGGCACTGTGGCATGCACCTGTAATTCAAGCTACTTGGGAGGCAGAGGCTAGTAATCACTTGAGTCTGCGGGTTCAAGACTACCCCCAGCAACATAGTGAGAACGAGTCTCTAAAAATATATATATATATATTCTAAAAAAATGTATATATATAAATGGGATCTTAGATCTTATATCTTATATATATATATAAATGTATATATATATATATATATATATATATATATATATATATATATATATATATATATATATATGGGATCTTAGAAACATTTCAAGTTCCAAGGGAGGAAAAGGCTACTCTCCTGGTTGATGAGAGGTCAGACAGGAAGGGGAAATTCTTTTTGTAAGAGTCTCAATGATTCCACTCTCTTAAGACCTTCAGCTGTTTCGCTGAGACCAATCCCACTAAGGAGGGCAATGTTTTCCTCAATTGAAATATTAAATGACCCTAAACACCCAGAGAAAATGTTTGACCGATTCTCTGGGCACCCTGAGTTTCAGTCAAGTTGACACGGAACATGAACCATCACAGCCACAGAGGGGCCATCTGTCATCACTTCATTGCTCTGGTCCCTTTGGTCACAGCGATCCCTTTGGCTCCAGTGAACACCAAGCTGCAGAGTGCTTGGTGATTTGGTTGTTGCCCCCTTTTTACCAGTGAAGGCTGGGGTTCAATGAGAGCATCCTTGCAAGGTACCACTTATATGAGCAGCTATATGGCTTTCCATGGCCAGCAGCTGAACCCACCTGGCCCAGGGGAACCCTTACTGTATGAACTCCCAAGCCAAAATGGGAGCCCCAAACTTGGCATGAGAGCTCCCACTCTGAGAAGCATTGAAGACCAAGGTAAAGGCTTACTCATGTGAACCTCAACTCTGTGAACCCCCAAAAGCCAAATGGGGTGCCTGAACATGCCCAAGGGAGCCCCCATGCTGAAACCACAAAGTCAAAGTGGGGGCCACCAGTTTTCCATTGGAACACCAACTCTGTGACTCCCCAAAGGCCAACATGGGGTGACCCAAATTGCTTGAGGTATCCCCACTGTGTGAACCCCCAAATTCAAAGTGGGGCACCCCACTTTCTATAGGCTTCCCAGGTGAACTCCATGAACCCCACTGGCCAAAGTGGTACCTCTTGTCCTGCCCAGGGGAGCCCCCACTCAAGGCCAGGGTGGGCTCACTCCATGGCTCTTCCACTGGCAAAAGTGGGGCTTTCTGCCCTGGGCGTCCCCTCCCAGGTGTTAACTGTTAGCTTCTTTCCTGCCTGTGAGCCACGTAGGCTAACTTGGTGCCCACTACCCCTCCAGCCTTTTGGCAGGTAGGTTTACCTGCTCACTAGAAGCCTATTAGGAAACCTCTTGGGCCAGCTGGGCAAGGGTGTGTTTGTAACTTGGACCTTCCAGGGCCATTGGGAGTTTTCCTGCCTGGAGGAACTCTAGTTTTTTTTTTTTTTTTTTTTTTTTGAGACTAGATCTCTCTATTTTTGCTCGTGGAACCACAGGTTGCCTGGGGTACCACAGACTCAAGTAATCCCCAGCCTCAGCTTCCCGGGTAGCTGGGATTACATGTGCGCACCACCATGCCCAGCTATTTTTTGGGGCTAGGTCTCGCTGTGTTGCCTGAGTGGGACTCAAACCATGATCCCTGGTCCCAGACGCTTCATAGGCTGAAGCTTACAGGCACATGCCACTATGCCCGGCTTCCACTTGTTCTTTTTTCCTCAATTTCACACACGATGGGCTGTCTGTTGCTGACTGCTTCTCTGTCATTACAAAGCTTTTCCTTCATAAGTTTAGGGATCTTAGATATTTTCTGGACTCACCCTTTGCCCCACTCCTGTTTTCGTGCTGTCTCATGCTCTCTTGCACATCCTATAGAGGACAGCAGATATGTGCCTGTGACGCCTGTGCCCTTCCTGCCCTGTCTGGTCACTAGGTCTCTCTCTTCTCTCTCACTGTCTCTCTCCTTCTGTCTCTCTGCTTCTGCTCAGTGTTGTTTCCTTTTAGGCTTCTGTTTAGTGTCTTAGGATCACACCCTGTACTTTGCTCTCAAATTCCCGCTGCTCTTGCTCTTGGTGCATCAGGGGAGCTGACTTTACTTGGTGACTGAGCACACAGCTCGGGGACTGAGTTCCTCATTCATCTCACGTTCCCCTTATTCCTTGTCCATATTTTATTTATTTTCTATGGGCCAGTCACTCATCAGTGCCCTTCCAGCCAATGTTTTGGCCAACAGGCTCTTGTAGTGCCCTGACTTGCTCTTTTCATTTTTGTGGCATCTATTCTGTTCTTTTCTTACTATCAGGTAGATGGAAGAGAAGGGGCTATGGAATCCCTTGGACTCTTGCTGGGATGTTGGGTGGCTGGTTCCTCCTACCCGCAGGCTCTGGATTCTCCACTAGACAGTGGAAGGTTTTCCATAGACTCCATCAGCCATAGTTCAAGATCCAGGGGCTCTGATCAGATGAGAGCCCTTTCAAAGGGCTCATAAACAAGCAAACACCTTTCCTACCAGTGAGCAAGGCCCTCATCAGCTTGTTTGGAGACCTGCCTCATTGGCTGGGGGCAGCTTGCCCTTTTGCTGGGAGCATTCTTGGCATCTGCACATCCAAGTTCTGCTCCCAACAGTCCTCAAGACCACAATGCAGAGCCATTTTTTCTCCTCCAAGCTCAAGCCCACTCTATCTGTTCCTTGCTCTAGGACCTTTGGCATTAGAGGAACATACAGGCATCTCACTCATAGTCAGCAAGGCTCACAGTGATGCCCTAGAAAGAGAAAGTCTGGATCCTTTTGGAAACCTTCTGCGGTCTGGTGTGACCAGGCTGTATGTATTTCCCATGGGCTGAACGTGGATCCTGTGAAAGGGAAGCAGAATTGGTCTTCTTGGAAAGGATCCTAACTAAAAGGACCATCTGGAGGGTGGAGGTGAGCATGGATAGAAGGAAAAACTGTGGGGAATGATGATGGAGGGTGCATCAGAGGTGGATAGTTAGCAGAGACATTCATGACCAGGGAACTACCAGCATGGAGTTGGTTCCCTGACGAATTCACAAAGTGCCTGGTGAGGGCCGGGCATGGTGGTACATGCCTGTAAGCGGCAGCCTAGGAAGCTGAGGCCAGGGTCAGGGATCATGGTTCGAGTTCCGCCTGAGGCACGTAGCGAGACCTAGTTCCATAAAAGTATAGCTGGGCATGGTGGCGTGCGCCTGTAATCCCAGCTACCTGGGAAGCTGAGGCTGGGGATTGCTTGAGTCTGTGATACCCTGGGCAATGTGAGGCTGTGGTTCCCCAGGCAAAAACAGCGAGACTTAGTATCAAAAAAAAAAAAAAAAAGTGCCTGGTGAGAGAGTCGGCCTCTGGCAATGGGACGCAGCTAGAAAACCGGAAGCTCATCACAGCACCAACAGGTAAGACCATGTTTTCTTTGTTTTCTTCAAAGTCCAGGTCAACTCAGGAGTAGCCAAAGTTTTTAACCTATTAGTAAGGAAAGAGATGATGGGACAAAAATGAATTTCTTCCCACTCTGCTGGCCATAAGTCTGGAGCCATGGGGATATCAAATCCAGGAGGCCAGAGGTTCTAATGACACTGAAAAATTTAAATTTTAATCGTCTACAAATTTTATTTTATTTATTTACTTATTTATTTATTTTTAGAGACTAAGTCTCACTATGTTGCCCGAGGTTGTCTCGAACCTGCGGACTCAAGTGATTCCTAGTCTCAGACTCCCAGATAGATGGGATTGCAAGCATACGCCACCGCACCAGGCTATTTTTTTTGAGACTAGGTCTCGCTATATTGCCTAGGGTAGTCTCGAACCCTCAAACTCAAGGACTCCTAGCCTCAGCCTCCCAGATAGCTGGGATTACAGGCGTGAGCCCCCACGCCTGGCTTCTACAAATGTTAAAAGAAAGTGGCACTAAGGCAGACATTTTGATACCTGGAAGAATGAGAATTCGTCATTCTTTTCCAAGTATGTCTTCCAAAGCTATGACATCAGTAGGCCAACGATGGAGTAACAGAATTGTCTACTGTACCAATTGGGGTTTGTGCCAAAGATGTTAGTCTGTGTTTGGTTTGCAGTTCATTGCAAGAGAGGTCTGGGTACATTTCTTTACATTGATAAACAATGCTTGGACACAAGCAGGTGATTGAAGGTTCAATTCAATGCTGATGCTCTTTTTTTTGAGACTGGGTCTCACTATTTTTGCCCATGGAACTACAGGTTCACGTTGCCCGTGGTACCATGGACTCAAGCAATCCCCTGCCTTAGCTTCCCAGTTAGCTAGGATTATAGGCGCATGCCACCACACCCAGCTATTTTTTTGGGACTAGGTCTCGCTGTGTTGCTCCAGATGGGACTTGAACTGTGATCCCCAGACCCAGCCGCAACTTCATAAGCTGTCACTTACAGGCACGTGCCACCATGCCTGGCTAGGGGGTTATGCTCTTTCCTTATAGACAGTGTCCTGTTTTGCAAGCTGAGAACTTACTCTTCCAAGCCTGCTCTCTGCTACAAGATCAGCCCCCAGCCTGGGGCCAGTCCTTGCTGTTGACAAACTGGTTTCTGGAGCAAAGGTCCCTGCAACCCCTCCTCAGACTTCAATGCCTGTCACAAGCTCACGTTATTGACTGTGTTTCTGACCCATTGGCCATCAACTAGTTTCCCAAGACAACTCTCTCCCATTTGATGACGTTGGTAGTGTGATTGTGTTTTTACTGGATTGTTGTCTGGCAAAGCTGCAAAAGGAACTTTGACAACACAGGTGTGTGAGCAAAAAGAGGCAAATTTATTTGTAAGAACAGATATGAGGAAGGCTTGTAATAGAGAAAAGGAGAGGAACAAAACCTAGTGGGAATCCCTGGCCCATGGACAAGGGAGGAGCAAGGAAGCTCAAAATGGCTGTATACCTCAGGGATTTTGCACCTTTTCCTCAAATTCTTCCAAAAATCTATCAGTTGGGCCAGGCATGGTGGTGCATGCCTGTAACTGGCAGCCTAGGAAGCCGTGGCCAGGGCCAGGGATCACAGTTCAGTCCCGCAGGTGGCACGTAGTGAAACCTAGTTCCAAAAAAAATATGGGTGTGGTGGCGCGCACCTGTAATCCCAGCTACCTGAAGCTGGGAAGATGAGGCTGAGGATTACTTGAGTCCATGGTACCCTGGGTAATGTGAGCCTTCAGATCCACTGGCAAAAATAGTGAGACCTAGTCTCAAAACAAACAAACAAACAAACAAACAAAAACCCAAACATCAGTTTGGGTTTTGGGATTAGGTCTCGCTGTGTTGCCCCAGATGGGACTTGAACTGTGATCCCCAGACCCAGCCGCAACTTCATAAGCTGTCACTTACAGGCACGTGCCACCATGCCTGGCGAGGGGGTTATGCTCTTTGATTGGCTGATGCCACTGTGCCAAGTTCTGTGTCAGTTTTCAGCTTCTGGAATTGTCTTTTTTTTTGAGACTAGGTCTTGCTATTTTTGCCAGTGGAACCGCAGACTCAAACAATCCCTTGCCTCAGCTTCCCAGGTAGCTGGGATTACAGGTGCATGCCACTACGCCCAGATATTTTTTGGGACTAGGTCTTGTTTTGTTGCCCTGAGCAGGACTCAAACCATGATCCCCAGCCCCAGCTGCTTCACAGGCTGAAGCTTACAGGCACGCATCACCGTGCCCAGCCTGGAATTGTTTTCTCTGCCCAGAAATGCCCCACTACTCACCTTTCTTCTACCAAAGGTGCCAGGTTAGTTGCTTCCAATTTGGCGCAGGTCATCTGGAGCCTGGCTAGTTCCTCTCCTTTGCAATTTGCTTTCTTTGTCCCATTCTCCCGAACTCCAAAGCGTCTTGCATGCTACCAAGTTTCATAGAATGACACACAAAACTCAGGTAACCTATTCACTCTCTAGATCACTTTTCTTCTGCAAAGGTTACTACATGATAGGCAACCAGGGTCAGAGGGAAGAGCTGCCTAGACCAATATATGGGGAAGAAGGAGTGACACTTCCATGACCTTCTTCCCCAATTCTCCAATTGTCCTGCCAGCTTGGAACCTCATCCTCTTGTGTTTGAATGAAAGTAAGTGTGGTTGGCAATTGAGTCAACTTCTAGCTCTCCTGGAGGGGAGGTCAGTGGGGAGAGACTGAAAGTTTTGATAGGGGCGCTGTAGTGAAATTGGGGGGCTGTGGTTCTAGCATGGTAATGGTGGGCCAGCCATTACTCTGGTGGGTAATTAGGATGAGAGTCATTTTTCCCTGGTGGGTAGAGACTTGGAGAAGGGAAGCCAAGGTTTCTCATGAGAGGAACAAAGGGAGGGGATTTAGGAAGGATCATTACTGGAGAGAGAGAAAAAGCTAGAGAAGAGAGAGAGCTGCAGAAAAACAAGGAAGTTGGAGGCCTCAGAGCTTCTGCTGCCATGTGTGGCAGTAGAGTAGGGAAGGAAGCCAACTTGTGGGCTCTTCCTAGCCCCGGCCAGTGAGGAGCCTAGGAAAGAATGTTAGAGAAAGGTCCAGGCATGGTGGCATGTGCCTGTAAGTGGCAGCCTAGGAAGCCGCAGCCGGGGCCAGGGATCACGGTTTGAGTCCCACAGGGGGCACGTAGTGAGACCTAGTTCCAAAAAACTAGCTGGGTGTGGTGGCCCATGCGTGTAATCCCAGCTACCTGGGAAGCTGAGGTTGGGGATTGCTTGAGTCTGTGGTACCTCGGGCAACATGAGCCTGTGGTTCCACAAGCAAAAATACCGAGACCTAGTCTAAAAAAAAAAAAAGAATGTTAGAGACAGTTGTGACCTGTCTAAGCTGACCTGGAGACTTGGAGACTCACTTTAACTTTGAAACTGGGAAGCTTGGAAATTGTCTGGAGACTTGAAGAGAACTTGTTTTTTTTTTTTTTTTTTTTTTTGAGATTAGGTCTCGCTATTTTTGCCCGTGGAACCGCAGGCTCTCGTTGCCCAGGGTACCACAGACTCAAGCAATCCCCAGCTTCAGCTTCCCAGGTAGCTGGGATGACAGGCACGCGCCACTACACCCAGCTATTTTTTTGCTTACAAGCACGAACCACCGTGCCCGGCCTTTGAAGAGAACTTGTAGTGTTGCTGGTTTTCATTGTGAGACAGCTGAAGTGGTTGCTGCTGCTGTTAGGAGTGAGTCTTGGTGATTCGGGCTTAAAGAACGCTGGAGCTGTGCCTTTGGAGGAGGATCGATGATGCCATCTTGGTTTCTTAGCTTGAAGTGAACAGCTGCATCTTTGGAGGGGAGCCAATGAGGCCATCTTGGTTTCTTTTTTGCCTTGAAGGTGGGGCAGCCGCTATTCAGTGAACATGTGGCTGAAGGACCCACATGTAGCCTTTTGAACTAGAGACTGGACTATGTAGCAAGATTACTAAAGTGATTCCTTGTACCCTAGTGGTTTTGTCTATTTTGTCTTTTTAGAAGTGAATAAATCTGTTTTTGCTCCTTTTTAAGATAGTGTGGCCTTGCTACTGATTGTGTGAGCTGGTACGAACCTGATGAGTGACTGCATTTAAAGGGCCAGCTGCTCCTGTTTTTAAGTTTAATTAAGTACCCTGTTTTGTTGGTTTTGTTACCTGATTTCAGTTTCACACTCTGTTCATTTTAGTTTCCTTGGCTACAAGCGCCCCTCCACTCCTTGCCCCAATCTCCAGGTGTTTCCCCCAAAGTGATGTCATTACAAAACAAGAGATACCTTTATCACTCAACACAGTCAACTCAGAGACTCTGGGGGAAGCTGTGACCCAGGAACTATAGATGAAGACCAACTATGTTTATGAAATCTGTATTTTGGTGATTCAGCTGACCCAAATAGACATTTGTTACTTATCACAATATCACAACCAGACAAGCAATGCTTGAATATAAATTTCTGTCACCCACATCCACAAGCAAAGAGAAAAAAAAAATCATAAGATCCTATATTTGAGGTAGAAAAAGCATCTGATAAAATCCAAAACCCATTCATAATTAAACTCTCAGCAAACTAGGAATTGAGGGGAACTTCCCCAACTTGCTTGAAACCTGTACTATTGTCCTACTGAAATGGAGAGAAATGAGATGCTTTCCCTCCAACGTTGGGAAGAAGAAAGCAAGGTTCCCTCTCATTCAGTTTATTCAACATCCTACTGGAAATCATGGCTAGTGGATCAAGAGAAGTAAATAAAGATATAAAAATTAGGAAAAGAGAAATTAGTTTGCTATGCTCACAGCTGAGATGATGAAATAGGTAGAAAATTCCAAAGAGTCAACAAAATTTTCAATGCCTAATAAGAATCCTAGCAAGGGAAGGAAGATATGAAGATTATAGACAAAGGTCCACTGCTTTTCTATAAACAACTGGAATTTGAGTTTAGGAAAACATAGTATCACTTGCATTCGTATCAAAAGGGAAATTCTTACATATCAATCTAATAAAATTGCACTTAAAATATACTGAAAACAACATAACTCTGTTGGAAAAACATCAAGGAAGACCTAGTCTGTATATGGCCTAGAAGACTCACTACTATGGTAAATATAGAATTGTTCTAAAAAGGAAATATTGGTTAAAAAATAAAACTGTGGGGCCAGGCATGGTGGTGCATGCCTGTACGCGGCAGCCTAGGAATCTGTGGCAGGGGCCAGGGATCGAGGTTCGAGTCCCACAGGGGGCATGAATCGAGACCTAGTCCCAAAAAAATAGCTGGGTGTGGTGGCATGTGCCTGTAATCCCAGTTACCTGGGAAGTGAGGCTGGGGATGGCTTGAGTCTTTGGTACCCCAGGAAATGTAGTTCCACAGGCAAAAATAATGAGACCTAGTCTCAAAAAAAAAAAATTAAAAAAATAAAGCTGTGGATTCTACATCTATCTGTGGTCTTAGCCAATGGGAAAAGAAGTCAACATAACTTTAAGTTAGAAGACCTGAGTGAGTTTGAGCTCTTCTTTGCCATGAGCACTCATTGGACCTCATAGTGGTAATCAAAACTCTCTAGAGCTCAGTTTATTTATTTATACAATTGTGGTACTAGTACTGTTTCATTCATCAGGGTTCTTGACAGAAAAAGAATGAGTTGTGTATTTCATATGTATAGAAATTATACAGGCATATATATACATACACACCTACATATGTATACACACGTATACATATGTATTGTTGGAACCAACTCCTCAGAATATAAATCATGACATCTTATGAATTTGTTGGATCATACAGCAGAATATATTTTCGAATAAGTGTATACTATTCTAAGGAATTGGCTTCTGTGTTCCACAGAGGGAGTCAGCCAGCTGAGACTCAGGAGAGCCAATGGTGTGGTTCCATTGTGAAAACAAGCAGGCTCAAGACCCATAAGAAATACGGGTTCTAGGCCAGGTACAGTGGCTCGTGCTTATAAACTTCAGTCTATGAAGCAGCTGGGGCTAGGGATCGCGGTTCGAGTCCAGCCTGGGGCTCATAGTGAGACCTATTTCCAAAAAAAAAAAAAAAAGAAATACGGGTTCTTAGAAATATTTCAAATCCCATCCAGGCGTGGTGGAATGCGCTTGTAATCCCAGTTACCTGGGAGGCTGAGACTGGGAATCACTTGAGTCTGCGGGTTTGAGACAACCCTCGGCAGCATAGTGAGACCTATTCTCTTAAAAAAATATTTCAAGTTCCAAGGGAGGGAAAAGCAGTCATACCCACCTGCTTTTCGAAGGTGGGTCAACCATTACATTCTATTAAAACTTCAGCTACCAACTCAGTCTACCAACTGAAATATTCAACTTGACCCTAAATACTGAGAAAAGCTTGTTTTTTGTTTTTTTTGAAACTAGGTCTCGCTATTTTTGCCTGTGAAACTGCAGGCTTACACTGACCAGGGTACCACAGACTCAAGCAATTCCCATCCTCAACTTCCCAGGTAGCTGGGATTACAGGCATGTGCCACCACTCCCAGCCGGTTTTTTGGAACTAGGTCTTGCTATGTGCCCCGGGTGGGACTTGAACCATGATCCCTGGCCCTGACTGTGGCTTCCTAGGCTGCCGCTTACAAGTATGCGCCACCATGCCCGGCCTTGAGAAAAAGTTTTGATCAATTTTCTGGGCAGCCTGAGGCTCAGCAATGCTGACACATAAATTATCCATCACAGCCACAGATGGGCCATCTTTCAGGACTTCATGTCTCTGCTCCTGTTTGTCACAGTGATCTGTTTGGCTTACGTGAATGGACACTGGCCTTCAACGTGCTTAGTGATTTTGCTGCCCACTTATTAACAATTAAGGGTAGGGTTCATAAAGAGTATACTTCCAAGCACCACTTAAATGAGTAGCTATTATGGCCTTCCATGGCCAGCAGCTGAGCTTAGCTGTGAACCCTCTAGGCCAAAGTGGGGGCCCAGACCTTGCCAGAGTATCCTTTCTGCAAACTTCCATAGTCAAAGTGGGGTACCCCACTTTCCCATGGTAACCCCATGGAAACCTGTGAAATCTCCCCAACTGGCCAAAATGGGGCTTCCCACCCCATCCAGGGGAGTCCCCACTTGAGGCCAGGGTTCCTGTCAGTTGTTAACTATTAGTCTCCTTCTTGCCACTAAGCCAGGTGGATTCAGTTTGCTCCCACTAGCTGGCTAGCCTATTGACAATTCATTTCACCTGCTCACTAGTAGCCTATTGGAGATCTGCTGTGGCCAGTAGAGCCTGGGTATGTTTATAATTGGAACTTTCCTTGGCCATTGGTGGGTCTCCTGCGTAAGGGAAATCCACTTGGTCTTTGTTTCTTGCTGGCAATATTTCACACATGATGGGCTGTTGATGACTATTTCTTTATAATTCCAAACCTTTTCCTTAATAAGTTTTATGGCTTTAAGATATTTTTATAGAATCACCCCTCTGGCCAGGCATTGTGGTGCGTGCCTGTAAGCAGCAGCCTAGGAAGCCACGGTGGGGACCAGGGATCGCAGTTCAAGTCCCACTCGGGGTAACATAGTGAGACCTAGTTCCAAAAAAATAGCTGGGCATGGTGGCACATACCTGTAATCTCAGCTACCTGGGAAGCTGAGGCTGGGGACTGCTTAAGTCTGTGGTACCCTGGACAACGTGAGCCTGCGGTTCCACAGGTAAAAATAGCGAGACCAAGTCTCATGCTATCTTCCATATCCTGTATAATAACAGTAGTCTGATGAACACATGCTTGTGAAGACTTATGCCTTTCCTGCCCTGACTGATTGCTAAGTCTCTTTGTCTCTGTCTCTCTGTCACTTTCTGTCTCTTCAGAAAACCAATTCCATAGTGGCAGTTCCCTGGTCATGAATGTCTCTATTAACTATCCACATTTGATGCTCCCTCCATCCTGTTCTCCATGGTTTCTCCTTCTATCAGTGGTCACCTCCATTCTCCAGATGGTCTTTTTGGTTAAGATCTTTTACAAGAAGACCAATTCATTCTACTTCGCTTTCAGAGGATGCACATCAGGCCTATTGGAAATGCATGTGTACATCCTGGCCCCACCAGATATAGAGGGTTTCCAAGGCCACCTATACCTTCCCTCTCTAGGGTATAGGCTGTAAGTGAGATGCCTATACTTCCATTCCCCCAGTGCCATGTGTCATGTAGCAAGTATAGAGACAAATAGAGTGGCCTGGACCTGGCAGAAGGAGAAAAGGCTTCTCTGCTTTTTTGTCTTGAGGACTGTTGGGACCAGAACTTTGAACAGCAGACACAAAGAACACTCCCCGTAAAGTGGCAAGCTGGCCCCTAGCAAATGAGGCAGGCCTCCACCCAGGCCAGTGAGGTTCTTGCTCCCTGGTAGGAAAGGTTTTTGTTTTTATGGCCCTCCTGAACAGGCTCTCATCTGGCAAGAGTGCCTAGCTCTTGTGTTATAGGCCCATGGAGTCGATTGAAAACCGCCAACTTTTTTTTTTTTGAGACTAGTCTTACTATTTTTGCCTGTGGAACTACAGGCTCACATTGCCTGGGGTACCACAGACTCAAGCAATCCTCAGCCTCAGCTTCCCAGGTAGCTGGGAATACAGGTGTGTGTCACCACGCCCAGCCATTTTTTTTGGAACTAGGTCTTGCTACGTTGCCCCGAGTGGGACTCAAACCGTGATCCCTAGCCCCAGCCGCTTCATAGGCTGAAGCTTACAGGTACGTGTCACTGCGTGTCACCGTGCCTGGCTGAAAACCTCCAATTTAATTTTAGCAAAAGTGTCCTGGTCTTGGCTATTCAGTGGGGAATCCTGAAGCTGAGGGTAAGAGGACCCAACATCACAGCAAGAGCCCAAGGAAGTCCTTAGTCCCTTCTCTTTCATGCCCACTAGTAAGAAAAGATCCTCTCTGGTCTTTGCTACTGTCCCATTACAGGCATCTCTATTTCTCTCCACCCCTCCCCTCTCTTCCTCCAGCCCACACAACCATATCTGAGGGGTGTGTAGGAGTGAGGTCAGCTGTGGAGGCTAACTGGTCCTGTGGAGGCTAACTGGTCCTGTGTGAGGAGACTCCGGGTGTGAGAAGCCCATTGGGGGAAGTCTGGCACTGCAGCAATGCCTCTTCCTTTCCATTCCCCTCAACTTTTATCAGAGGGTGGCAGGTACCCAGGCCCCAGATGTTTCTTGCTGTACTGCTGTATATGTATGTGTGGACACTGGCGACTATTGTGGGCTCAGCTGCCACTCTTCTGGAAAAGGGTAGAGGAGACAGAGGGATGAAGACAGGAGGAACTTTCTCATCTCCATATTGGAAGTGGACAAGCTGAAAACTTCAGGGGACCCTAAATGGGACCCTAAATCCCACCACTTTTTTGGGGGTCAGCAGGTAGGGAGGGGATACCAAGAAGGAAAGTAGGGACCCAGAGTCTGGTCTCTGCACATTTGGATGTTATGAAAATAGCATGCAAAATAGATGCAAATATCATGCAAACTAGAACTTTTTTTTTTCTAGTCAACTTCTCTGACAGGCTCTGAAATGGGTTTTAGGGGGCCCATAGCCCATAGAGAGGGGTGGCTGTGAGGGTAGGCTTTGTAAGGAGGATGTTCCCTTCAAGCAATACTTGAGCACCTGCTGAGTACCTGGTATCAGACTGGACTACTGGGATTCCCATGAAGCCTCTGGCACACAGGAAAGTTGAGGAATATAGGGCTGGACTCAGCACCACAGAACTTCGGTTGGCAGGTTTCAGAAACATCCTCCTATTTAATAGTATCTGAGACCAGCTAGCTAAGTGCTTAAATTCTCCCATTGTGTTCTCAGTTAGACCTGGGTTTGATTCCCAGTTCCACCATTTAATTGCTATGTGATCTTGGAGATGGTACTTTATCTCTGGATGTTTCTTTTTATTTTGCTCCTAAATTAAGAACAGTCACAGTGTTGACCTCACTGGGTAGTTGGACACACTCAGCGCTATGTGTGACCTAGGTAAAGAGACCCTTGACAATTGGTCCTGGATAAAGTCCCCATGAATGGAGTCGTGGTTGTAATCACTGCTTATGGCTCCACCCCCTTATGGCTACTCTGACCTCCTAGAACACAAAGTGCCGAAGAACAGCCACAGGGGCTGAGGGCAGGGACAGGTTTCCTTTGCCCTGTCCCTGCCACAGCCCTGGTTAGAGTCACTCAACTGATTAAATCATTGAAAGCGCTCAACTCCTCTAGCAGGGAGGAGCCCCATATTGGGACCATTGAGAGACTTGGAGGGTACCCCAGAATGGTAAGTCAGGATCCTGGGGTGAGGAAGGATTCCACCAGTTTAGTGAACAAGGCCTGGGTGAGTCTCTACCCAAAGACTGGCATACTGGCCTGCAGAGGGGGAAGAGATTTACCCTTAGTGTATGAAAACCAAACCAGAGATTGGGTGGAAAGGCCAGGGGATTGTCCCAGCACAAAAAGGCAGAGGTGTGTGTGTGTGTGTGTGTGTGTTTTGGAAAGTAGCATCACCAATAATATCCAAAATTTATTGAGCATCTACTCTTGCCAGACTCTGTGATAAACACTTTGCACATGTTATATCATATTCCAACTTTATAGTGACAATGTCCATTATCCTCCTCCTTTCCTTTGAAATGCTTGAGAAATTGATAGAAAAGTTTGCTCAAAGTCATCCAGTTGATGAAAGTCGGTACCAGGCTTTGAATCCTGGCTTTCTTGCTCTATAGCTTTACCCTTAACTTCTAGTAGCTCCTCCATGCTCCCAAAGGCTTTCCTAGGTTAAAACCCTCCTTTCTTTACCAAGCTTCTGTTGCCCTTCCTCACCTCCCCACATCTACTTTATAGTCCAAAATATGTCACTAATCCAGTAAACCCCTCCACCTCTTTCTCTTCCCTTCCTCCTCCAGCCTACCTTGCCCCATTCCTCCTTGGTTTCCCTTACTTGCACCTTTGCCTTCCTTTGATCTATACAGTAGCAAGGGACTTTTCAAAAAATTAAAGTCACACCTCATCACTCCCAGTTTATGCCTCACCAATGGCCCCATTGCATTGTGCATAGCCCTGACCCCTCACCTGGTCTACAAAGCCAAGCTTTGCTTCCCCTTAGGACCTGAGGTCATGCACACAGTGGTAAGCTCTACTCCCCATCTTTTACTTGGCTGGCTCTTCCGGTCTTGAGGCCCCGTTCCTGTGTCACCTCCTCAGAGAGGTCCTCCCTGACTACCATAGCTGTTCTGGTTCCCTCCCTGAAGTCAATCTCACATGATTTATTGTATTATCTTCATGACTCTTCAGATTCTGAAATGATCCTGTTCAATGCCATGTTGGTTTATGGTTTGTCCCCCTGAAGTAGAATATAAATACTGTGAAGCTGGGGATGAGATTGTTGTCTGGTGTCATCATGGCCTAAACAGTGACTGGCACTTAGTAGGCCCGATCAATCACTATCTCAGTTTCCTTTTCTGTTGGGTTCTGCTCACTCTCTCAGCCTTTCAGAGAGGCTCTGGATGAGATCAGAGATGGCAAAAGTCTCTCTCCAGGGGAGGGAGGGCACCGTGCCCGTCTGGGGATGAGGTCAGCACGGCAGGCACCTTTCTGCAGTGCAGGAGGCAAGAGCCACAAAAGATTGTCGTGGCTAGACCCCTGCCTTGGCTTGAGCGCCTAGACGGGTAGGGGAGGGCGCGCAACCCCTTCCTCCGGTGGGAAGCTCCTCCCGGCGGGGCCTCTCTTCCCCCCTCCCCGGGGAGGCAGGTGGAGCTGCGTCCTCATCTTTGTTCCCATCTGGAGCGCGTTTGGCGCGGCGTGGCGGGGGCGGGGCTGCGCCCCCGCGGTGCCCGGAGAGACGGGCCCGCCCGCTTATCTGATCTGCGGCTAATTGAAACTCCCTGCTCGCGAAGGTCAGCTCGGTCCCCTGACAGCTGCCGAGCCGAGCCGGGCCGGATGGAAAACCCGGGCTGTGCAGGGCCCGGCGGGGCGCTGGGGGGGAGGGGTTGTGGGGGGCTGCCTCTGCGGCAAAGTAGACAAAGGCGGCCCCTCCCTCCTTGGGCGCGCTGCTGGGGGTCACCAGAGGTAGCGGCCTTCGCCCTCACCCAGCAGGGCTCTCCGGCCAGGGTCACATGGCCTAAGGCTACGGAGAAGGGGGGGTGCCCTTAATCCCTACTAGCCCGCCCACCCCGCTCCCACGCCGGGGCCCTGTCTGGGGTCTCTGGGAGAGTCACCCCCAACTTCCTGCCCCTACCCCGCCTCCACGCCCCGGCTCTGAGACTTCCTGCCTCCCCGGCTCCGGGCAACTCGGGCTGTGGGAAGCTGGCTGGGCGGGGGCGGCTCGGTCCCCTCCCCCAGCGCGCTCGACGGGGCGCTAGGGGTCCGGGAGGAAGTGTGCTCGGTGGGGGGCACGGCCTGGCCCTGGGGCGGCCATCCGGTGGGGCAGGTGCGGCCTCAGCCCTGGGAGGGAGGACTGTCAGGCCTGTTGCTAATGGTGCTGGGGCCCGGGAGGGGGGGGGGCACCGCGGGGAGCCCGGTTTCCAGGGTTCCGGGTGCGGATGTGGCTAGGCTCTGGAGATTCCTACCCCGCCCGCCGCGCCCCAGGCGGGCCAAGGCCCAGCAGGCGGCACGTGTCCCTTCACCTCCTGCCTGAGTCTAGGTTGAGGTGCTGGGGAGCGCCTAAGATTTAACTCTCCAGGCCCCAGGCTAACCGCACCCTTGAGCTAGGCCTTTTTGGCCCTCGGCTTTGCTAGCCTGGAAAAAAATAACCTCAACCACAGCTACCATTTTTCAGAAACACGTGCCAAATATAGTGCTAAGCGTGTAACGTACTTTTGTCTCAGGCCTCACAATTCCATTTTGCTGATGAGCAAGCCGAGGCGCAGAGAGGTTGTGACTTGCCCGAATCACAGAGCTAGTTAAGTTACTTGGCTGACTGGAGTCTGCAGTCTTAACTACGGGTGGTCTCGTTTTAGCAGTAGCTCTGGAGTTGTGCACCTATATAGGTCGATCCCCCAGGGCATTCACAAGTGCAGTGTGCCCCTCGGCGGCGGCGTCTTGCCGCACACGTCCCAGTCTCGGTGCTGGGCACGTGTTTCTGGGCGCAATCCCGCGTGCCAGAGCCGGGAACAGAGACAGAACCTAGCGCACTGGTGCCCAGGTGCGCCGTTCCCGGTTGGGACCCAGCAGTCATATGGTCTGAGCCGCAGTCGGACTGGAGCGGGGGCGGGGAACTAGGAGTAGAGTCCACGCGGGCCGCGGCGCCTGGGAGGCCGCAATCCGGGCGCCTGCAGCCGGCGAGGCGCGGGGTGACGCGCGGGGGCCCAGCTACCGTGACCTCCTCCGCGGTTTCCATGGAGACGGTGCACTATAAATAAAAAAAAAAAAAAAGGAGGAATTTCAAACCCGTTTTCTACGGCGCTTGGCGGGAGGGGGGGGAGGAAAGCTCTCTTTGAATCGAGTTTCCCATTTCACCTTCCCAGGCGGTGGGAGCGCTTCCCCCGCAGCCCAGTCGGGAAATTGCCGCCCCTCACGCCGCGTGGCGCCCCCAGAGGAAGCTAATTAGCGCAGCCCGGGGAGCTGGGGACTGGGGACCTGGCCCCGGGGGGGCCAGGGCTCGCCTCTGGTGGTGGTAGGAGGGCGCCGACAAATTGCCACACCCCCCCATCTCTCCAGGCGCGCACGCATCCCGGCGCGGGCCGGGGCACAGGGCGCAGGCGGGAGGTCGCATCTGCAGCTTTGGCGCAATGAATCAGGCGCGGCCGCCGCCGCCGCCGCGGAGCGCGTCTGGCATCCGGAGTCTCCCGGGATCGAAAATAATTTGGGCAAAGCGGTGGGAGGTGTGTGCGCGCGCGTTCCGAGGGGAGGGCGGGGGAGCAGGCCGGGCGGGGTGCGCGGGGCGGGGGGAGGTGCCATCCGACAGCCCCGCTGTGGTGAGAACAGAGTTGACACTTCTTTCCTTTCCACTTACTGCGGCAAGTACCGCGAGGAAGCTTAACCCTCTCACTGCTTGGAGGATTAAAGGCACCGCGAGCGCCCTCACGAGGGCGCACTGGGGTTGGGAGCCAGGTGTGCGGGCCTCTTAGAGACCCGTCTTTGTGGCCTGTTGGGTTCAGCTCTCTGGCTCCTCAGACAGGTGCTCCCACCTGGACGTTCCTCAAGTCATTCTTCCGTGGGGTTCTTCGCTGAGCCCTTCTTTTACCTTCTCCAGCTTTTGCAAATGTCAGCGCTATGGCCTTAGTTTCCCCACCCATTATGAAAAGTGGGGGATTATTCTGTAGCAACTTCTCTATTTGACGGCGGCGGTAGCTTTCTGACCCTCTGGTTTGGGCACTGGGCAGATGCCAGGGGTGGATGGTTACGATGGCGGGTGCAGGAGTAGGAACTCTCCTCCCTCCTCACACTCTGGGCGCCCTTCATCAAAATGGCCGGGTTCCTGTTTTTGCCTCTAACGGCAGAAATGTCACCGCTGCTGCATTAAGCACGCTCAGTGGGAACTGGTTTGGATCGAGGAGCTGATGCTCAGCCCTGCCAAGCTGACTGCCGCAGGCGGGGAGGTGGAGTGGGCTGGCCGGCCTGTGGAACTGGCTGGGGTGGGCTTTTGTCTACACAGGTGCCCACCTTCTCGGCTCTTTAGCGCCTATGTTCTCCTTCCCTCAGCAGTACAGGACCCTCGGTTACCCCTGCCCTCTGGGGTTTTGCTTTTCTGGGGAGGGGAGTGTCTGTTCAGATCCTGTGCCTGTCTGGCTTAGGCATGGCAAGGGAAGATAATTGAGGGGGAAGGACTCATTTCTACCACCTTCCCTCCCCTATGATGGGGAACCCCTGTGGAATTTGCTAATTTCTCATTCATGTGGCCCACTGGAGTGGGATGGAATGGTGGGCAGACTTGAGATAACACTCAGTCTTATGACCTGGAGTTCTCCCAGCAGGACTTAAAGAGGGGTGCTTTCTACTTCCCCTGGCTTTCTTCCAGTCCGGGGACCTCACCTCCCCAGGAATTCTGAAACTGGTCACAGCAGACCTTGTGAGCTTGTAGATGGGAGGGAGGAGACAGTATGTGCAGAGTCTGACTCAGTGGGTGTGGGTGGTCCTGTAATCTGCATTCTTCTCAGGACCCCATGGGAGGCCCTGGCCCTCAGTCTGAGGTATGTCCTCCACCCAGGAGTCAGAGTTGGGATTCCCACAGAGATCTGAGGTCATGGCAACTAACACTCAACTGCTCAGACTGGGAGGTAGAGAGAAGGGAAGGACCTGTCTAGGATCACTCAGAACCCTAGGGGTTCCATGCTGAGAGTGGACTCTCTTGACTCTGCTACTAATCATCTGCATGCTGGAGATGGTTTCCTTCCATTGTAAAATGGGCTAAGACTAATAACTCCTAACCTCACTGCAACAGTGACTACATTGAAGGTGGTACAAGTGCTGCTTGCAGGTCCAGTGCAGTAACTGCATGATACATGTGAACTTTATTATCATTGTTAATACTACTAGATCCAGAACTGGAAGTCAGGTGGTTTTAGGGTACGGGGGGAGAGTGTGACCCACCTGTCTCTGGTAACCCAAGTCTGGTGCTTTAGGGATTCTACCAGGCCCTGGGAAGGAAAATGGGGGTAGAAGTCAATTTCCTGGAAGTGGTCTCATTGGCCCTAGTATTTTGGGCCTCTTTCACCTTTACCTCTTCACTGCTCCAACAGCAATGGCCTGGTTAGTCCTGGAGAGAGTGCCCTTTCTTAGCCCACATCCTGCCATACTTCTTTGTCAAAGATCTCGCAATGGTGGGAGAGAGCCCACTTTCTGAGGGCTGTAGAGGAAGGATCTGTCGCAGACCTCTCTCCATGACTTGTAGATGACCACCTTCTTCTTGTGTCTTCATGTAGTCCCCCCTCTGTGCACATCTGTGTCTGTATTTCCCTGTCGTGTAAGGATGCCAGCCACATTAGACTAGGGTCACCTCTAATGACCTCACTTCAACTTGATTCTCTACACAAAGGTCCTAGCTCTAAGAAAGGTTAAATTCTGAGCTAATGGGAATTGAGGACATCAACCTATGAATTTTAGGCAGCACAGTTCCACCCTATAGGCACCACCATAAGCAGGGCTTGACTTCAGATTTCTTTTCTTTTTTTTTTTTTTTTTTGGAGACTAGGTCTCGCTATTTTTGCCCGTGGAACCACAGGTTCAGAGACTCAGGCAATCCCCAGCCTCAGCTTCCCAGGTAACTGGGATTACAGGCGCACGCCACCATACCCAGCTATTTTTTTGAGACTAGGTCTCGCTACGTGCCTCCGGAGGGACTCAAACCGCCATCCCTGGCCCCAACCATGGCTTTCTAGGCTGCCACCTACAGGCATGGGCCACCATGCCCGGCCCAGATTTGTTGTTTTTTTTTTTTTGAGGCTAGGTCTCGCTATTTTTGCCTGTGGAACCGCAGGCTAACATTGCCGGATACCTTGAATTCAAGCGATCCCCAACCTCAGCTTCCCAGGTAGCTGGGATTACAGGCGTGTACCACCACGCCCAGCTATTTTTTTGGAACTAAGTCTTGCTACGTTACCCCAAGCGGGGCTCGAACCGTGATCCCTGGCCCCGGCCTTGGCTTCCTAGGCTGCCGCTTACAGGCATGCACCACCATGCCCAGCCTTGACTTCAGATTTGGAACACCAGAGCCCAGCGGCATCTGAGGTGCAATGTGTACTCGTGTGTCCTTGTGGTCACCCCCTCAGTGCGTGGTCACCCCTCTACCTCCCACCAGCTTGTGGGCATCTAGTGCCTGCTTGCTTGCATGAAGGAATTGGCCTTTTGCAGCAGTGGCTCCCTGGCATGCTGGTAACTTTAATGCTCCTTTGGTCATGATGTGGGCACCCAAAGCCAGTCCTCAGGGCCCTGGTGGCCAACACTGCCCGACAAGTCAACATTGACGGGAGTGCCTGGAGATATGCACAGGTTGCCAAGGGGCTGCCTGGCTCCCCTCACCAGCTGCCATCTCGGATGCTGCGGCCTCATTTCAGAGGCTGCTGGCTTTGAAGTGCTCAGCCCAGTCAGGCGGGAAGCTGAAGCCAGTGTGGGGGCAGGGGGGGGGCAGTCACGAGGCCTCCCTGAATCAGCAGGGGCAGCCTGGACCAGGCAGGCCCAGTGCCGACTTTCCAGAGCCTGAACCTCTGCTGGTGCTGCAGAGGGGTAGGGGAACTGGGCCTCGCCCTTGCTGCCTCTCTGAGCTTAGCTGGGGGTGCTAAAAAGAGACTGTGTCTGGACCAAGGAGGGAGACAAAACCCCCTGTCTGATGGGGGAGGCACAGCCTCAACCCTAAGGGGAACCCAGACTGAGGAAGCATGGTCTCTGTTTTCAGGGAGTTCTCAGTCTGAAAAGCCTTAGCTTTTGTTCATAGAGGAAGTGGGGATAACAGTCTAGTTTGCTGCGAAGGTTCCGGAAGTTACTAGTACAGAAAGACCAGGAATAACATGGGCGTTTTATTCCTCAAATAGCTACAGCCTTCAGAGGGATGATGTTGACGATGGTGAATATCTACTGGGCATTTATTGGGTCTCAGTCTAGTTTGGGGAAACCCTGTGGGGTGTGCAGGGAGGGTGGGGATTCCTCCTCCCCAAAACTCCATGCTGGAGAGGACTGCCACTACCTCCTTCTTGCAGTCCATCCCCAGTGACTGAGTGGGGGTGAGTCAGCCTGGATGAAGTCACCCGCTTCCGCACAGCCTGTGCCCCCTGACCTGGGAGGCGCCTGCCAGGGGCACCAGCCGAGCCTGAGCACTGGCTGGGCAGCTGTCCAGGTCGTTCTGTTGCAGCTGATTTAGGGGGGCTGGAGGTGTCCGGAGCCATCAGAAGCAGCTGGGCGTCTGGTGCTGCGAAGCCCATAAGTCACGCCGCCACTACCATTCCCTGCAGTCCTCTCGGAGAGGTCTGTGATGAATCACCGGGGACTGGGCTCATCAAAATCAGTTTATGCCAAAGGGAAATTAATTTCTGTCTCTGAGATGGGATGTGGAGAAAGGAGGTCTGAGGTAGCAGTGCAAGGCAGGGACAGGTTTCTGCAGTGTGGCCACGCTAGTCTCAGGGCTCGAGACCTTGCCCATTCTACAGAGAGAATGACTGAGGCTTTAAGGGAAACTCTTAATCTTGGGACAAGCAGATTTTTTTTTTCCTTTCTTTACTGCGGTGACATTGGTTTACAACACTTAAGTGATTTAGGGGAATAGGTTCACACCTCCTATGTGTATGTTACCACACTACCCCCACACATTTAGTTCTGTATTGATTTTTTTTCTTCCCCCTCCCCCCTTGTTCTGTGAATGTTTATTGAGCACCTGCTTGGCTCTTGGGGCCCAATGTGCAGAAGACCAAGTCCTGCTCTCATGGAGCTGTGATTTGGTTGGGTAGGACACACAGATAGGTACTGAATAAAGTATCAGATGGGGAAGAGCCCTAGACTAACGTTAAAATAGGGTGATGTGGCTAACTGAACCAGTAAATCAGGGAAGACTTCTCTGAGGAAGAGACAGGTAAACTGACACTTCAGTTTCAAGAAGATGCCCTTCAGCTGTGATTTTTCTGAAAATCTAGCCTGCTTGGGCCTGGGGCCTAGAGTAGGAGGAGAGCACATATCAGGGAAAGGAACCAGCAATGTAAAAGACAGGGAACTCCAGCCAGAAACTCCCTGTGTGAGGCCAGCCTGCAGGCTGCGTCCACCTGTGACTTGTGCCTTGGTTGGGGCCTGGCGGCTGGGAGCTGGCTGCTTCCTGGCAGATCAGTCTGGCCTAGGACTCTGGGAGGGAGACTTCAGTAATTTAATATGATTTGGATTAGACACAAACACGAATTCCTTGTAAAAGAATTCACAAAACTCTTTCTTTGGTTTGCTTTTACTTTCATTCATTCATTCATTCATTCATTCATTCATTCATTCATTCATTCATTCATTCATTCATTCATTCATTTTTGAGACTAGGTCTTGCTAATTTTGCCTGTGGAACCACAGGTTCACGTTGCCTGGGGTACCACAGGCTCAAGCAATCCCCAGCCTCAGTTTCCCAGGTAGCTGGGATTACAGGCGTGTGCCACCACGCCCAGCTATTTTTTGGGACTAGGTTGTGCTGTGTTGCCCTGACTGCGATCCCTAGCCCCAGCCGCTTCATAGGCTGAAGCTTACAGGCACGAACCACCGTGCCCGGCTACTTATTTATTTTTAAGTGTAGTCCAAGCCTTTAGTGGCCAAGCAGGTTATTTAAAGGGCATAAAGCCTTAGGAGAGGGGTCTTATACCTGCTACCATGATTCTTGTGATGGAGGCCTTGCCTGGGTGGTGGCTGATCTTGTCGGGCCTGATTTCCACTTGGAAGAAGATCCTGCCCTCACAGATGACTGCTGGCCTGTGGGGTCATGCTGAGGGTATTGGATGTTGCTTGGGCCGCTGGTAGGACATATCTGGGAGAGCTGGTTGAGGTACTGTCTGGAGAGGTGACCTTAAATGTGCAGAACATCAGCTTCGCTCCCACCATCTTGTCCATTCTGTCAGTGCTCTGAACCCTCTGCCACACTGGCTGGTTCTTTGGAAAAGCTACACACACACACACACACACTCACACACAAATAATCAAAGGTAAAAGTAAAGTGGCAAAGTGGGTGAAGCTGCTGGCCCAGGTGTGAGGATCCATCTTCTTTACCATCAGGCTCCTTCCTGGTTGTGAGGTCTGAGCAACTAGCTCAGCCCTTTCCCAGCTTTACTAGAGACTCTGTCTCTCTCTGTCAGGGACTCTGAGTGGGTCCTTATTGGTCAAGAATAAGAAGGATCATTCCCAGTTCTTGAGTGGTTACCTTAAGTTGGGCAGAATGCTTTGCTGAGTCCTTAGAACTTGCTGTGAGAGAGAAATTATGGCTATTCTCATTTTACAGATAAAGAAACAGACTTGGAGACAAGAGTCTTCTGGTACCCATAAGTCACCAATGGCAAAGGACAATTCCAACTCACTACCCTATGCCATTAACTACCACTGCCTCGCCGCTGGTAGTTACACCCCTCTGGCACTGGGTGCACTTTCTTGTTATCCTGTGTTCCACAAACTACGCCAACAATCCCTTTGTTGTTCCACAATCTTGTCACACAGATTCCCACCTTTGTGTGTGCTGTTCCCTCACCTGGGAGTCCCTTGTCTCCCTGCATTTGTCTGTGGAAGCCCTAACTGTCTTTATGATTTTGTTTAGCGTCTTCCATCTCCATGAAATCATGTGATTATTCCTATAAATGGAGCTTTGCTTCCCTTTATCTCTTATGCCCCCCAGTTCTATTCAGTGTCTTTGTGGACCCTCATCACACAAGTTAACTGTGCCCAGGGACTGAAGTGTGACAGGCTAGGATTTAAGGTCAAGTTTTATTTCTTTCATGGATCGACTCTGATCTTGAGAGGCCAGTCATTTTCGAACGTCTCAGTTCTTTCATCAGTAAATGGGGCTAGAGAGAAGGCCAAAAGATGATGAATTAGAAACACAGCACATAGGCTACTTAAAGTGGAATAAATGGTAACTGTTGTTACATCGTCTCTTTCAGCCTGCTTTTCATCTGTAAAATGGGGGAAATACACTAATTCAGTGCTGCTTGTGGAGTATTCATAAAAGTGGATGACACACAGAGAGCAAGGATCCAACCCATCTTTCCCCCTTGCAGGACCATTCTAGGTTTTTGTGGCATATATTTGTCAGTTGAAGTTGAGGTAGATTTACATTTCTGAGAGATAAGGCCTCATATAGTCCAGTGACTCTCTCATCCAGCCTGGTGGGAAAGGGGTAAACAGGCCAGGCACGGTGGCTCGTGCCTGTAAGCTTCAGCCTATGTAGCAGCCGGGGCTAGGGATCGTGGTTCAAGTCCCACCTGGGGCCCATAACGAGACCTAGTTCCAAAAAAATAGCTGGGCATGGTGGCACGCGCCTGTAATTCCAGCTACCTGGGAAGCTGAGGCTGGGGATTGCTTGAGGCTGTGGTACCCCAGGCAACGAGAGCCTGCGGTTCCACAGGCAAAAATAGCTAGACCTAGTCTCAAAAAAAAAAAAAAAAGAAAAAGAAAGGGAAACAACGTGAAGTTCCTTGACGCCCATAAAAGCGCATCATATCATCAAAATAACAAATATAATGACAAAAATTTTTTTTGATATGGTAACTGGTATTTTCTTCATTTTATGTAAAGCATTTCAGAAAACTTTGCTGTTTTTATTGATCTGTAAGCTATTATTTAAGTATAAGCAGCAGCTGCATATGCAGTTTCAAGGGAAACCCTCAGCAACAGACTGTTGCCTCAAGTCCTTCCTGACTAGAAATTTAGTAGCTCCCTCTCTAGTCACCCCCTTTTCTTTTCTTTTCTTTTCTTTTCTTTTCTTTTCTTTTCTTTTCTTTTCTTTTCTTTTCTTTTTTTTTTTTCTTTTCTTTTCTTTACTTTTTTTTTGAGACTAGGTCTTGCTATTTGCCCATGGTATCGCAGGCTCTCATTGCCCGGGGTACCACAAACTCAAGCAATCCCTAGCCTCAGCTTCCCAGGTAGCTGGGATTACAGGTGCGCGCCACCACGCCCAGCTATTTTTTTGGAACTAGGTCTCGCTACGGGCCCCAGGTTGGAATTGAACCACGATCCTTAGCCTCTGCCGCTTCATAGGCTGAAGATTACAGGCACAAGCCACTGTGCCCGGCCACCCCCTTTTCTTATCCTCCGGTGGTCAAGAAGCTGTTTCTCTGGAATCGCTGCCTTTAGTGGCTGGGATCAGCGAAGACCTCCTCTCACCCCCACCCTACCCCAACTCCTTTTCACAGAGGGAGGCACTGTCTTGTTGCCCACCCAGGGAGCCCAGGTTTGAACAGCACCAGCAGAAAGATGGCCTGGTGCCGGGCATGGTGGCTCGTGCTTGTAAGCTTCAGCCTATGAAGCGGCCGGGGCTAGGGATCGCGGTTCGAGTCCCGCCTGGGGCCCGTAGCGAGACCTAGTTCCAAAAAATAGCTGGGCGTGGTGGCGTGCGCCTGTCATCCCAGCTACCTGGGAAGCTGAGGCTGGGGATGGCTTGAGTCTGTGGTACCCCGGGCAACGAGAGCCTGCAGTTCCACGGGCAAAAATAGCGAGACGTAGTCTC
>PVHY01013255.1:0-41864 GCA_004024945.1 Uropsilus gracilis
TCCAGCGCTGGCCCAGGTGTGGACTCACCCAGGCAAGGGAAGCTCCATTGTCTAGTGGGCATGAAGCTGGGTTTCTTCAGTACACACTGAGCGCCAAGGTCAGCTCTTTGTGGCTGCCTAAGTGCTGGCTGCTATTAGAAAAGCAATCATGGGCTTTCACCTGAGTTAGGCGTTGTTGGCTGTGGGGTCCCCTCCTCTGGTGCCTGCTCCAGATGCTGCTTCAGGGCGAGTTAGAAACACCTGGAGATGAGCAGTTTACTGCCCGCCACCACTGGAATTGCGATGAGGCTCAGGTTGCAGTCAGAGGCCAGCAGAGACAAGGACTACCACATGTCATGGGGCATGGATGCCCTGGTTAGGGCTGTGGACCATGGGACCCACTGGGCCAGGACCAGCACTGTCATGCTCTCCACCTGCAGGCAGTAGAGAGGCCCATGAGAGAGGCCCTGGACTGACATGGTGTCCCACATCCCATGTCCCAGAAAAGCCTGGTGCTGCTGCTGGCATCCTACCTCGACTAAGTCAGCTGTGATGAGTGAGCTCATCAGTGTTCAAAGATCCTGTCAGCCAGCCCCCCGCCTCCTCTCTGCCTCTAACATTGTGGGAAAGAACCACCAGAACCCCAGGCCTGGCATCTCAAAAAACTGTTACTATTCCATTGTGTACATAGACCACAGCTTTGTGATTCATTTGTCTGTTTGGGGGCATTTGGGTTGTTTCCATATCCTGGCTATTGTAAATAGGGCTGCAATAAACATCTGAGTACAGGTGTCCTTTTGAATGAGTGTTTTAATATCCTTTGGGTAGATTCCCAGAAGTGGGATTGCTGGCTTGAATGGTAGCTCCATGTTCAGTAATTTGAGGGTCCTCCACACAGCTCTCCACCATGACTGGACCCGTTTGCATTCCCATCAGCAATGTAAGAGTGTTCCTTTCTCTCCGCATCTCGCCAGCACTTGTTGTTGCCTGTTTTTTGGGTGTGGGCCAGTGAAATGTTTACTTTAAATTTTGTTTACGGGGACCCTATTCTATAGTCCTTTCAAAATCTCTTTCGGACCATGACACTCTTTCCTTTTTAAATAATCATTGTCATTCATCTGTCATTAAAAACCTGTCTCTGAACTGTAGAAATGTGACATCATTTTAAGTGATTCATGTCTGTCTGAATAAGTGAAAATTGCATGTTTTCTCTTTAGAAAAACATCAGAAATGTAGTGAAGTGCGTGCAAGCTTAGCTGCAATGGAATCACCCAGAGAAGAGTTAAACTGTGCTTGAATGCTCCTATTCCAGACTTTGCTTCACTAGGTTGGGGCCTGAGAATTAGAAGTGGTAGCAGTTTGCCAGGTTTGGGAACTGTGGGCTAGGCAAGTGGACTTGTATAACTGTTTTAGGGAAGGACCATGTTTGTCTGCGTCATCCCTTTCTATAAGGAGTATAACACTTCTGCTGGTCCATCTTGGTTCAAAATTTCACTTCCTGGAAATGGTCAGCTTTTACGCAGAGTTTAAACGGAGAGCTTGGCTTCTGAAAAACAGCTCATAGATGTTACTATTTTATCATCAAAACTGATAAGTTAAAGCAACCTTAAGTGTGATACTCAACTTTCTCTATCGTTGTAAGAAAAAAAAAACAAATTAATATTCATACTATGCAAATTCGGAGAGTCGTATTTACTATAACTTCCAGATTTCAAGAAATAAAGAAACTCATAATAGGAATGGCAACAGATTTGTGTAATCACAATCACAATGCTTTTGTGTACTAGACTGGAAGAGGCGAATTCCCAGCCAACTTGTAGATTCAGGATATGTTGTGTTGTGTTTGCCTCTGATCTACTTTGTTAAACCATTTTTTTTTTCTTTTCCCAAGTGTTAATTCCTCTCATAGAGATAATCTGTTCTCTTTCATGTCTCCTCCTTGGGCAATCCATTTCAAAGATTAATATAATATGGATAACAGGCCTGTGTGTCTTGCCTAATTCAAAATGCTGAGGATATTATTTCTGGTTTAGGGAATTTGGAGAAATTTATATCTAGGAGATTTGAAATGCTCAGTTATCAGAGTTATTGCATTTCTGGCTCGGGCAATTCGCCCACATTCCTAGCCAGTCATTAAAAAAGGCTACAATTGCTCCTCCATTTAGAGTCTCTTCCACACTGGCTCAGCACTGGCAGCTGTCATCTGATGCTGTCATGGATCACAGTGACGGGTTACCTGGCATTTTTTTAAAAGATGCTCCTTTTCCTCTTTAGGTTAAACCTGTTTCTCTACCTTAACTCACCTACCTTTCCAGACTAGTGTCTTTTTTTTATTATAAAAAAAGAGAAACTGATATCTGGGGGAAAACGTTTTAATAAACAACTCAGAATACAGTAACTAATGGCTTCAACTTCAGTTCCTTTGTGACTTAAAAATCAAGTGTTTATTTAGAAAATGCCTTCAGCAAGAGGACAGGTTGGGATTTATTTCAAGTCACAGATTAAATTATTGCTTGCTTACTTCCTTCACTTGAAATGCATAATTAATATTTCACAGCAAGTTTAGATTAGTCATTTTCTTTTCTTTTTTACTTAATTTTCAGAGTTACTTAAAGTCATCTGAGCCCTAGTATTTTTACATCACAAACCATAAATCAAGTTAAATGTTGGAGCCAGAGAGCTCTAATGTTACATTTAAATCCACAGCACTGGTAAAACTACAGTTTATCTAGCTGTATTACAGACTGTCACCCAAAAATAAATAATCGCAAAAGCTTCACATCTTTTTTTTTTTTTGTGAAAACAGTCACAATGCAGGAAACGGAGAGTAGTGCAACAGATTAATGATAAATTTATAAAGAAATGAAAACATGACTCTTGTCACTTCCATTAGAAGATGTGGTGTTTTGGGCTAGACAATAAAATACTGAGGCCGTAAATTCTTTAGAAATCATCTTACAGGCATCACCTTGAAGATATATTCATTTTTAAGAGATTTTAAAAAGCATGACATTGCTTATTTGTGGAAGGGAGGGTATTGTTATAATGCTTGCATCTGAGACTAGGAAATACATGCAATTTACAAATCATAAATCAGTCTTCTTTTGGAGGTATGAGGTGGGAACAAAATAAACCCAAGTATTGAAAAAGAGTCCTTTACAAGATACCTTATGCCATTATAATAGTAAGTGAATACTAAATAACTATATACTTGCATTTTAAGGAAACGTTTCCTCTCTGTTCTTTTCCTTTAAAAATCGTAAGATATAGTCAAGTGAGACAAGGTAACAAAATAGCATAACACAGTATCCAGACCAGGGCTGGGGAGATGTGCTGGGTTTGCATTCTGCAGGAAGTGCAACAGGACATAAAAGTCTCTGGTGCGCTCCAGTCACCCCTGATGCAATGACCCTTGACTCAGCTACTTAATTGCTTTCTGACAATAGGCAACTTACTTAATCTCCTTACGCTTCACATTCCTCAGCCTTTGAACCATGATGCTCATGAAGTTAATAAGACCTCATTCTTATTAGGAGTAAGAATTACCTTGAAGTCATATAGGTAAGTGGTAGTAGCAATTCTACTGGTCTCCATGATGTATGCACCTCTGATACCTCTGATGGGTGCTGACACACGTCAGGTTTCATATATGTTTGGAGCATGTCTCATGAGTGTGTACAAACTGCAGTGTTTTTTTTTTTTTGTTTTTTTTTTTTTTTTTTTTTTTTTTTTTTTTTTTTTTTTTTTTTGTTTTTTTTTGTCTATTTGAGTGATATCTGCTCATAACGTCTGGGTAGCTTTGTGTGTTTCCACATCAAGGGGTGTGTAATGGAAGCTTCTCTAAGATGTGTTGTCAGTAAGTGTTCCAACCCATCACTGAATAACAACTTAGAGAAAATTGAAGAGAGATGGCATTGTGAGGTTGCCTGTTTCCAACACCATCACATGGAGGTCAGGGCTTCAACACTTTAAAATACATCTGATTCAGTTTAGTTTCTTTTTGTTTTGTTTATCTTCTCTTTTGCTTTGCAGAAGCTCTTCAGTTTGATGTAGTCCCAGCTGTTTATGTTCTCCTCTTTCATTTATTTAGCATCTGTAGATGTGTCCTGAAAAAGGTTTCTGACGTGTAAGTTTTGGAATTTTTGCCTGGTGGGAGAACCCTGGGTTAGATAATGATGTAAAAAAAAAAATTACAATAAACTATAAAAAAATAAATAAATCTGAGGACATAAAAATTCAATGCAAAACACCCACTTAATCAAAAAAACGTGAGGTAGGATGGGTCCAGAGTAAGGCCCAGCAACCCATGTTTGTTCATCACCATCAGGCATTCCAAAGGCTAAACATTGGTTCATGATAAAGGACTATGGGTTTTTATTGGTGGGTATGGTATGGTGAAATGCATCTGGGTAGGTGAACTTACTTCCCTGAATTATACTCAGTGCTGTAACTAATGATACCACCATAACAAAATCAATTAAAACTAAAATAAGGACCGAATCACTGCCTGCATATAAGAATAACCTTGGTGTTTCCTTGGTACTGACCACAGGTGGGGTGGATGAAATGTGGTGATTTTGACCTGCAGCCAAATTTGAAAACCATGAATAGATATTTTCTGCCCATATTTAACTGGAACTAATTCACAGATTTGTCTTGGGGCAGTAGTAGAGAATTTTCTAGAAAGCAGCTGTCAGTAGCCAGTCTTTTAGCATTGATTCAGTAGATATTTGTGTCCTGTGTAAGCAGTAACTGCAATATCCTTGTGAGCATGTAATCAGTGGGGAGGAAAACCTCTGATATTTAGGACTCTGCATATTTAGCATTCATGTTGCATTATTAGTTTTCTTTTTATGTCTGAGTGAGATATTCTATCATCCTTGTATTTGAGAGACTTGTTTTGACCTGTGGTGTAATTGATTCCTTTGAAAAGCTATGCATTTCATAAGCAAATCCTGCTGCTTTAGAAGAAAAATACACACGGGATAAGAATTGACTGAGGTAATTTCTGCTTATAGTTTCACCCGGTGTTTTAAGGATATTCAAACAAAAATATCAAAAACTGACCCCTTATGCTTTTTTAATTGAAAATAAATAAGCTTCAAATCGCTTCTCGATGCTCAGATTGATTGAAGGCATTCTGTTTTCTCATGTTGGCACATAAAATCATTAAAGAGTAGACGTCTTTGGTACAGGCACAAGATATACATGCAGAAGTACACGAAAAGCTAAGAGGTTGTTTCTAGTCTGTATTCATGTTTCCATCTATCTGTCTCTCTTATGCATTCTTACAAAATGATAATTAGAATTATTTATCTGTCCTCCTTTCCTTATGAGAATATTACAGAATTGTTTTTGTTATAAAAATATCTCCTGCTTTAAGAAGCAGGACCTGCTTTGGTGACAAATCTCTCTCCTCTTCCCTCTCCCATCCATTCTTGAATTATTGGCATGTATGATAGATAGCTGAAGTGTGAAGTGTTTTCAGGAACTCTGCTTGATATAGACCAATGTCATATAACCAATATGAATCCTGCTGTGAGTGAATTGTTTGTCTGCAAAGACCGCTTACTTTGTGGTTCCCATTTCATTTTGGATTTCTACTTGTATTTGTTTAAAGCTACTGCCACCTCTATGATTGTGTCTACATCTCATCCAGCCCACTGTAGTCGAGCTGAAAGAAATATAGTACAATTCCAGTATGTTAGTGAAAATCTGTGTTCTGAAAAATACAACTGAGAGATTTCTAACCCCAGACCAGACATGTTTGGAGGCTATTCAGTAATGCAGAGACCACAAGGAACGTTTAACTAGCAAACATTAAATTCAAACCCATTAATTTTTATTGGACCCTCTCTAGATAAAAACACTATGTTGGGTTTCATTCCATTCTCTTCTCTCAGCATCAGATTCACAGGCAGGTAAGAAGCTGGGCTAGCAATTGGTCTAGCGATATCCGGGATTAGTATCACAGTCCTGCCTAAAATGGTTCAACAAAATAAGTTGATCTAAGCTAGCACAAAAGAGAGTCTGGTACAAGAGTCAAACATCTTTGCATAGAGGACAATGAACCAACTGTATGGACTGGATTCTATGGCGAACAGTCTCAGGGTTGGATTCCTTTGCACTGACAAGTGTAGGTTATGATATCCATGGTTGAGCTCCTGTATCCTAATGTCTGACCTGAGGTGTTGAAAGCAGCAGCTAGATTCAGTTGTGGATTTTTGTTTTGAGATTCAGTATTTTGTACTGCAGTACAAAAATATGGTGCTCTTGAATCCCTCATGTTTTTATGATTTACTGGGAGCACCTGGAAATGTCTTAAGATAATTTTTTCCTTCATTGAGGCTAGACATTCCTGTGTACTGTAACTATTGCTCCATGAATGATGAGTCAGGTTGGTAGAAACATGTGATATTCCCAAACTTGTATTGATCATGCTGGAAAAGACTCCTAATCATTTGAGATGGTTCCTTGCCTGTTCTCAGGCTGATTCCTCTCATGTGGTTGGTGTTCAGTACTCTGAGTAATTCAAGGAACCCTCTGGAAACTGCTGGTATTCTAGTCCTGTGCAGGTTCCACTTTTCTAGTACTGTTCTGTGACCTCTGGCTACCTTGGTTTCCCCCATCCAGTTAGCATTATCCTTTCAACTCAGAATTTTCTGCTTCCACCACAGTCCTGTCTAAGCCATCGTTGAAAGTTGTGGGTGAGAAGAAGAAAATGGGCAAGAGGAGTTATAATAGTTTAAGATGGAGATAGATTTAATTAGAGATCTGGTTCAGTAAACATGGACTAAGCCAACTTTATTAGACCCGTTACAAGCTCCTTAAATACCCGGGTAAAGGAATGGTTGTAATGTGGTAGCAGATAAACAAAAAGAAGATAAAATCAAGAGCCCATGTTATGTAGTATGTGGGGGTGGGGGACTCAGTATCTTACAGAAAACACCCTGGGGACAAACACCTTTAACTTTCAGGGAAACGTCTCTCAGGTAAGTTGACCATAGGAGCACAGAGAACAGTTATTCACTGATAAGAAATCTGCAGGATCCACTTCAGTTGGAGTTAGCTAGGAATGAGCAAGGTGTGCACTTATTCATGACAGACTTTCGACCTGTCTTATGGCTTCCCACAAGCCATGCCCTTGAAAGTCTCTTAAACCTGTAAACTCTTTCAAGAGTATTCAGTCCATGTATTCTATTTCAAAACTGATATTATGTGTCAACTGGTAGAATGAGCAGACAGCTGACAAAAATATGGTTTCTTATGTGTCTGAGAGGTTGTTTCTGGAAGATTTTAGCATTTGAGATGGAAGAAAAAGTGAAACAACTTTTGTGTCCCTATTATAAATGGATATCAATAATGAATATAGGACCTGAGAAGACACATACTGTGGAATGAAGTTGAATTTCCTCTCCTCCTGTTGGTGGTGGGGGATGTTTATTTCCTGCCTTTTATGCTTCCCATTCTCAGATCTGCAGACTCAGACTGGACTTTGCATTTTTGTCTCTGTGACTTCTAGACCTTTTAATTACAGCACCAACTTTCCTAAATCTATAGTTTATAGATGGCAAGCTATGGTTCTTCTCTGCTTCCATGACCATGAAATCCACTGTTGGTCACAAGTGTTGGTACCATTACACAGATTAGTAAGAATTATCCAGAGAAAAAGAGACAGTAGACTCTCTCTATCTCTCTCTATGTATATATACATATACATATGTATATATGTATGAGCTATGAATATATATATACATATATATAGTCTCACTATGTGGATTTATGGATTGCTGCATAATGACATTTTCTTCTGCAATGCTAATTTGTTCATTAGGTTTCAAGAGTCTTTTTGTTGAGCTGTAGCATTTTCTACCTATAATGTCATTTCAGTTAAAAATAACAATTTTGCTTCTTTTTTCCCAATTTGAATGCTTTTCATTGTTTGCTTTGCCTAATTGCTCTGAGTAGGACTTCTAGTACTTAGTTGAATCAAAGTGGTGAGAATGAGTCCCCTTGTCTTATTTCTGATCTCAGAAAATAAGGTTTTCATTTTTTTCATCATTGAATAGAGATAGTGGCCATGGTTTTGCCATCTATGGGCATTCTTTTGTTGAGTTATGTCTCAAATCATCTCCCAGCAGAGGTCTACAAAAGCAATATATTTCTTTGCAGTGTTTTGAGAACAAAAAGGAGCTCAACGGGAAAGAATAAGAGCAGGGTCTGGTTTTCAAAGCACAAGAGAGAGCAGGGTTGTGTATCAGATACCAAGCTAGCTCTTTCCCAAATTTTGTCTAAACTAGAACAGGAGTCAGCCACAAAGCAGTAAAACTGGGAGGATGGAGGAATTCTCTTCTGAATGATGAGTGTCGTTGCCCTGGGGAGTTGAAGAACTTAACAGCACAGAAAGCCTGACCCAAAGGGGGCAAGAGAGGCAGCTTTTCTCCTTTTACCTGCTCCTGGGAGCTTTTGAGAACCTGCATGCCAGCCATGTCTCAGGGGACTGGGCACCTGGAAAGTAGTCTTAGAGGCAATAAAGACCATATCAGATCCCTACTGGTGAATAAATCATTCCTGAATTATCTCTCTGTGAAAATGGGGTCATGGAGAAACTTTCTAAGAGAAAAAAATGGATAATTTAAATGGATGTGGATAGAACTATATGTGGGCATAAACTAACATGGAATTTATCTAGAAATAGCAATATTTTAATAAGCCCAAACTAGCCTTTTGGCAATATCTCATTAACATTTTCAAAAGCTTTCCTAGTAGTAAACACTGTGTAAAAAATGAACTTCATACCATTGGGCATCTTTATTTTATAATATTTCTATTATAGAAAATGAATTAGGTTTAAGTTTGCTTAGGAGTAGATCTAGACATACACACATGCTAATATTGAAAGATACTCTAACCATAGTAAATATTATATTTCCAGAGCATTTTTGCATAAAAACACTTCAAAAATGTTCAAAAGTGTCTTTTACTTTAATCAAGGAAAACGGACATCTGTTCCTTGTGAACCTCTCTGCTAGTGGGTGAAAAAGAAAAATTTTACATACAGTTCAGTTGTACATTTTGGATCCCCTGCCTTTAAACAGCTTTTGACCATCTGTCACCAATGATATTTTTATTTGGGAGTTGTATTCTTTTTTTAGTACCTTAGTGATCTTGTTATAGTTACTGAATCCCTGTTAGTTTGCTAAGGAATAATCAAATATTCAAAAAGATAGTGATTATTTCAAGTGTAGTTTGAAGAACCATTATTGATTCTCATTTTTATTTAAAATTTTATGAAATAACAAAAGCTTCATCCACTCAAAGTTTCATCCACTATATTTCATAAAGAACTACTTTTATAGGGGAGGGAAATGTCTTTAATTCATATATATATAACTATATGTATATTAAAATATATCTATAAAACACACATATATATGCTAAAAACAAAAGATTTGTATAGTTTGGATTTCAGCATAGGTGGTGTTACTAATTTCAGTAGTAGGTCTTATTAAAATAGGTATTGTTAAATTTCATGGAACTAGATCATTCTAGAATGTCATGACTTTATCTTCAGTAATCTCATGTAGAGTCAATCTATTGAAATCAAATTCAATGCAGTTCAGCTATTCAAGTAATTTAACTCAGTAAGCATGTTCCACACTTATCTTGTACAAAGCACTGTGCTAACAATTATGTATCTGATTGTTTTTAAGCAATGAAAGTGAAATAAAGATTAGAAGTCTGGTTTTTGTGGGGAGGAAATTGTTAAAGAACCACTAGAAGACCACTTACTACCCAATCAGTGGATGTGTTTTTTGGGTGTGTGCTTTGATAATATACAACTTGTATGGGTGTGTGCTTTGATAATATACAACTTGTATGGGTGTGTGCTTTGATAATATACAACTGAAGGTGTGATCTTATACCTGTAAATCAGATACAACATTGTAGACCCATGTTGCCTTGATAAAAAAATTAAAAAAAAATAATAAATAATAGTTGAGACCTTTTAAATTTTTGTATGATTTGATTTAGAAATTTGTTTCATCCACAATCCTATTTAGTAATTGTTTAGTATTCAGTATGAATTCATTATTTACTATTTATCCAAAAAATCATGCCAGGCTATTCTCTGAAACAGTTCATGACATAACAATAGACCACACACACACACAGAGAGAGAGAGAGAGAGAGAGAGAGAGAGAGAGAGAGAGAGAGAGAGAATGCCTGTGAGAGGTATGTTTTTGTATTTGGAATGGATACCAAGCAGAGCAATTCTTAGAAGAGTGGAGATCTAAGTGAAACCATGAACAGTAATGAATTTGAAAAGCAGGTACCTCCTCTCACTTGTATCACCATCTCTTAAGAAGTTTTACAATGAACATTAATCTAGACCTATCATTTCTAGTGACTCTGTGCATAATTTGCCTCTTTGTGCCACACGATCCCTTTATTTTGGATGCTGATGTTTAGATGAGAAGCGGGCAATTGAGTTCAAGTCTACCTTCTAGTGACTGGACAGAAGCCCACTGAATGGCCTCCCCAGAGATCTCTGTCCAAGGAGATAGTCTGATGACTTGTTTCTTGCCAAACAATTAGAAAAAATCAGTATTTCACTTCATTATGCTTTCAACAAATACTAGTTTATATGTGCTAATTGATGGCATGTGGAGAGGGAAATGACAGCTATCATCTCAGCCCTTTAGGGACTTGCAATCATATAGGTGACTTACACGCAACTAATAGCACATTGAATGTATTCTGTGGTGACTCCACTATAGCGTAATCCTCAGAATATGCAGGACTAGAGCTTTATGTGCTAATTTGAATTTAGGTGTCTGTGATGTTGCACCAGTCTGCATGCTACTGGATATTCTTTCCAATAATATCCAATCCAAGGTTATGAAGAACTGAACCATCTGATAGAACAGATGTTTATTCATGAATTTTGGAAGTAAGGGGTGGGTAAGATAGTAATTTGTTCTTGTTGAGGCATAGTGTTGCAATAGAGTGGAGGAGAGAGAGCTGAATCAGAAATGGTAAAGGGTGTCACTTAAAGAAGAAACATGGGTTGTGTTATGGAGTTGGGGTATTATTCATAAAATAATAGGGAGCAGATAGGCACTTAAGAGAATGATAAAATTGAGTATCTTTTAAAAAATAGTGGCTCAGGATGTAGATTGGAAGAAGCATTTGTTAGGAATATAATAGTTTACCTGAAATTTATGAAAGTTATGGTAATCTGAAGCATACTTTTTAACATATATTGATATAATTATTCTGCAATAACTGTATTGATTCTGTAGATAGAATCAATGGTGACTGATTAGATGTGAGAGAAAAGTCAGTTATTATGACTTAATATAAAGATTGAATAATTAGGTAGATATTAAGAATCACAGAAAATGGAATACAAAAGGAGTAATGTTTGGGTTTAAACTTGCTTATGGCGGAGTATATTTGAGGATTGTAAAGTAAGAAAATCAGGTCTCAGAATTCTCATTGGAAATATATACCTGATTGAAGCTGTGAGTCTAGATAAGATTACCACAGAAGAAAAACTGTAGTCTGAGAAGTGGGCAAAGAATGTGCCCTATTTGGTGCACTTACATGTACCAAAATATGAACAAAATAAGAAAGACTTAACTAATACTGAAAAGTAGCAAAAAAATATAATTAATTATCTGAAGGAGAAATGAGTAACCCAAAGTTGCTAGCAGGTCAGATAAGAAACAGAAGATTATAATATAATTAATCTTGAATAGCCATCCACAGAAACCTTACCACATTTAGCAGAGTAGTGAGAGTGGTGAATGAGTTGCTGTTAGGAAGCCAGCTGAAGTATAATAGGGATATAAGGAATAAAACACTAGGCATTGCCCTATTTTTCAGGATTTGGGGATGCTTTGCTTTGCTTTTGAAAAAAAAAAAAACAAACAAAATGTAAGATTATGAATGAAATGAGGTGTAGTAAGAAGTAAGCCCTACCTCCTGTTTTTATGGCATAAGCTTGACTAGGTTTTAATGTAAGGGAATACAACACAAGATCAGACAAAACCAAACAATAAGAGATCTTTGAAATCTGAGTAGAACTGAGAAGGGGAGATGAGAAAGTGAGGGGCAAGAACATAGTGGGTTGAGGGTACAGTGAACTATAGCTGGGGACTGTGGTGCTTTGGAGGTAGGTGGGTGTGATAATGTGCATTTCAAGGGTCTGAGCCTATCTCTCTAAATCAAGCATGGTGCCAAAAACCAATGTTATTTCATTTAAAATAAGAATGCATTGGTTATCTTTGAGTCTTTAAAATTTTGTCTCATAGACAAAAAAAATCTTCTTATAACTTTTCTTTGACTTAATAGAATTTCATTCTTCCTCAGTGTTATGTTTTGCTGCTTTCCAATGTTAGCCAGCATCTTTTGTTTAAAAGGATATAGGAGATGACTGATTTTCTCTGAAACAATTATTAAAGTTAAAAATGTGCAATTGCCCTGGTTATAGTAGTTATGCTACATCAGTATTTGCAGAACCCAACTCAAATTAGTTTCTAATAAGCACTTTTGTATTTACTTGGTTTGGCATTGATTCAGTTAGATTATTTTCCTAAACTATAAAATAATTAAAACATTATAAAGTGTGAAATTGTCATTTTACTATTTTTTTTACTAATATCGATTTTACGCATTGTTTTACTGATGCTTATTCCTATTGTATATAATTTATTTCAAAGATTTATGGTCATCTTTTTATCACCATGTTTTGCTAATAAGCTTCTAGAAGGTCTTTGAGTTTTTCATTCATAACAGGCTGAGGATTAGAACATACTATAAAAACCCTCCATGTTCAGCCATTATATTTCTATCAACAGTGTAAATCCTACATATAAAATATCTTGTTTATAAACATAGACTCAGACATGTCCAGAAAAGCAAATTCTTACTTGAAAAATATATTAAAGTGAAAATATATAACCCTGCAACTGAATGATAATTAAAAATAAAAAGAGAAGACCCACTTTCCCCACTCAGTCAGTCCCTCTGACAATGGCTCATCCTAATAGAGCAAACACAGGTAGAAGTTGGGAGTGTGTTGTTGATGCACTTGTCAGTGCAGTGTAGATGTGTTGCAGATGACAACTTTTGTTGGAACCAGTTGCCTTCTGTGCATGGAAATACGAAGACCCAAAAACCTTGAAAATAACAACTGCTGAAAGACACTCATGTTTCCAGTCCACAGAGGAGTGGCTAATGGATTTAGATTCAAGTATTTTTTGCAACTTTGTGCGATGAATACACTACAAAGCCCACGATGTAGAGAGAAGAGGACCTACCTTAAAAGACCTTGATTTCCCCTTCCACACTTAGCCTTCAGCTATTTTAATGTCACACTCCCAGCTATTTGAATGTAGCTTCTTCAGTACAGCATTGCTCCTATATGGGCTGTTCTGATTGTTACCTCCTGTTGCCTTTCGCCATATTACTTCAACTAACTGGTCCTCCCCCCTTGTAGACCAGACTGAGTCCCTGCCTCTTAACAGTTTTCACCCAGAATCCTCTTTAAGGGATTCCCTCCACATAACTAATGGTGCACTTCTGGTTTCTACACTTCATTTCAGAAGATGCCTCTGGATAATCTGTCTATTGGACACAGCCTTACAAGGTTGTCTTTCAAAACTGTCTAAGATGGAGTGATGGGGATTCGCTGGCACACCAGATCCTCTATTCCAGATAACTGAAGGGCAGACATGATGTATTGTTATGAGTGAAGAAGTAGAAAAAAAGCACACATTCCACAAGTAATGGGGATGTATAAAGGCAATTATAGAGTGAGGTTCATCACACTGTTGCAGCTGAGGGATTATAGGGTGATCTTGTTGACAGATTTCTCAGCAGCTAGATTATCCTACCCTTACATGGTTTGCTTTGCTGTTCAATTTCTACTTGATGGTTTGACTTTTCATGAGAAATGGCAGAGATATGCTTCTTTATAACTTTATACTAGACCTCTATTTACTTGATGAGAACTAGGTGAGTCATACCATTAAAACCAGAAAAGAATCATGCTTCCAGTCATCTTGTAATCTATCCTTGAAGTGACTCTGGATATGTAACTAGGGTAGAAAAAGTAAATATTAGCCCTATTGTAACCCTCCTACCTGTATCAACTTCAGGATCTAAGCTACAAGAAATGACTCCAGAATGTCAATAGATTATATTTATAAAAATTACAAAATATTATTTTTATTAATGGGTACCAACCACATGATTTGAAAAAAAAAAAACATAATCTGCATTTTAAGATTTTCTGTGTTACATGTTTAATACCCAAAGTGTTCTGGAAAATGACTGACAGTTTGCTTCTATAAGCATCCATATTCATGATTGTTGTTACGCTGGTCCTTCTGAAATTTTTGTTTTATCATGAAGTTAAATTTAAGAATAAGGGATGTAACTATGTGTTCTAAAGATATTGGATTCATAGAAAATATAAAGTAAATTTTGATTGTCAAATGAGAAGCCTGAAACCACTACTTATGGAGGAATTTCAGATTCTAAGTAATCTTTTCGAAAAGAGATCTAGAAAGTGAATGTTACTTTTATGTTAAATTCACAATTTAACAACTGGAAATAAATATTTACTCATATGCACTATTTTAAGTTCCATACATCATCAAGGGACATGATTTCATACCTATTTATCTGATCTCCTACAAATTGTTTCCTTTTTTTTTTAAGGATTTTCACACTTTCTTGAAAAGACTCCTCCCTCCACCCTGATATTCTAAATATGAAATGATAAAATGAAAGGGGAAAAAACACCAATAATTTATTTAATTTTTATGATTGTTAGAAAAACACATGAAATCCACCTTCACATTTTTCAGTGCACAGCATAGTACTGTTCATTATATATACACGGCTCTACAGAAGATCTCCAGAAAGTTTTCAGCATGACTAAAAATGCACCCGTTGGCCTGTGCACTCCATATCTCCCTCTTTATAATCCCTGACAATCACATTCTACTTTTTCTGCTTCTGTGAGTTTCTCTGCTTGTATCCTATAAGTGGAATCATATAAATGTGTCTTTTTGCGACTGATTTATTTCACTTAACATGATGTCCTCAAGACTAATCCATCTTGCAACATATGACAGAACTTCCTTCTCTTTGAAGGCTCATTTGTGTCTGTGTAGTTAACATTTTCACTGAAGTTGATGCAGACAGCTCCGTTCTCTTTTGTTCTCTGCATACTTAAGAAGTATACAGAATCCCATTAGCATTCTGAGTCAACAAAATAGAAAGCAGTGCTTAAGAAGCGCCTTGAAAGGCTGAAATATTGGATATGTACTTGACACGTTCTCCTAACTTGTAGGAAGAGGATATGAGGCTGTGTTTTCCTTTGTCTGATGTGCTGTGGGTCTCTGGAGCCCTGCTCTCTTGTTCTCAGTAGGTTCTAAGCTTGCCAGTCTCTGTCAGTAATCCACATTGGGTGGGAGAGAAAACAGTTCTTTGGACAGCCCCTCCATACCTAAATCCAAAACACTCTTTTCTCTCTCAGGGAAGAAGCTAAATATTAGGGATTTTTCTTTTGCTTCTTCAACGCTGAACCAGGATGAGGGATTATGATGAATGAGCTGGTACTAGGGTGAAGCTCTTCACTTATTCTCTTTGCCCCTCAATCTGAAGCCATTTCCAGTTCTTAGATTTGGTCAAGAAAGGGATGACTCAATGAATACCTTCCAGAAATGTCTTCACTTTGCCCTTGTGTTTTATTTTCTTTTCCTCTGGGAGAGCTGGGAACTAGCAGTTTTCCCTCTATTGTGCCCCACTGAGAAGATGGGAGGGACTGTGGAGAGACTTACGGCCATAATTTTTCCTAACAGCTTCCAAGTGTCTGGCCCTAAACTCACCAGGGATTCAGGAACCTCTTCGTTGTTTTATGGATTACACAAAGGGATCTGGGTTTCCATTGGGGCTTGGGGAACTGAGGGCATGTCTTGCCTAGAATTCTCTAGTCACTGGACCAACCTCATTCTTCCAGTTTACTTCCAGTTACTTCCAGTACATGTAGCTTCTCTCTCTCTCTCTCTCTTTCTCTCTTTCTTTCTCCCCCTTCCTCTCTCTTACTCTGTCTCTCACTCTCTCTCTCTCTGTGATTGTCATACTTCACATATTCAACTGCAATTGCCTCGTAGTTCTATGAAACCCTAATGGGATAGAAAAGTTAGAAAATAGAGATTTTCTTGTAACTCCTCTCACCATTTCTTTTGTGTTGTGTCTGAAACATTTAACAAACATGCAACAGACTTGTTTAATACATTTAATAAATATAAATTAAAAAATATATAGTAGTCTTGAATATAGAAAACTTGGTAAGGCTATTAAATAATATATTAAAGTTTCCCTTTGCTTTTCAAGTCTAAAAATGAATAGTTTATGTAAATGGTAATGGGAAAAATGGAAATGAATAGTTAATGTAAAAATATACTCTTGTAAAGAAAATGATAGTCATCTGGTAAATGACTATCCTATTTGAAACTGGTCAATGAAATTAAAATTTTTGGTGGTTCCTGTTTTGAAATTCTAGTCTGTTTTAAGGTGATGTAGCTATTATATTGCCAGTGAAGTAGCAAGAAAACCATGTTGCATAATCTTAGGTTTATAGCCTAGTGCATAAAGTATGATTTTTTACTGTCCTAGGTGAGATTGAAATGAGGTGATTACATTTCATCTGAAATCTAAAATTACCTCAAACCAACATGGGTTCTTTAAAAGGCTAAAAGGAAAATGATGTAATGTTTTGTATGTCACATTTAATTTTCTAGTAATCTTTGTGATGACATATCTTATGATTTTTGTCTCTAAACTTCTAGAAAAGGAAATGGAGCAATGAATGGGTTATGTGCAGTAATTTTGTTAATCAAATGAGTAAAATAGAGACTTTAAACCTAAGAGAATATATATACCTTTCATATTCAACTATAAAATGGAATATATAACAAAAATATACATGACAATTTTTGGTGATTTGAAATGATGCGTGAAATAACCTTATTTTCAGCTGAAATGTTGCACATGAAATAATAAATGCAATAGGTAAAAATAACAAAATAATTTGACATTTATACCCACTTTGGGAAAAGTGGTGTCTATTCACAACACTAATATGTTCAATGAAATGAAATTAGGACCTGCAAGTAACAGAATTTTTAAAGGAAAATAATAGAATAGGTCAGATAAGAAGTTGTTTCTTCTCTATTCCTTTAATCATTAAATTTGATTAAATTTATAATAGCCTTTAGCATTATTTTCTAATCTGATGTATGTAGCTAATGCCACATTTCTAACTATTTATTTAGTAATTTTAAATTCTCAAGAACTGATTTTTAAAAAATAAAAATTATGTATTATGGTAATCAGAAATGGAATATAAAATACAGAGTAGAATTTCTGAGGAACTTCTGTTCATGGGTGACCAATATTTTCTAGATATCTCCTGGGACAGTGGGGTTGCTTAGTGGATTTTCCTGAGTTTCCTACCAGAACAGATTATAAAGTACATTTTATTTTACTTTTTTGATAGTTAAGTAGGAAGAAGTAGAAGATCTAGAACAAATTGAAATATGAAGATCAGAGTAGAAAGTAATGAGTAAGAACCCATCGGTGGGAAACAATTTTTCTTTCCACATTAACCACTGAATTATTTTTTACTTATACTTTTTAATTAAATAAATGTTACTTGTTTAATTGAAATGCTGACATATACACATGAAGAGGCAATAGAAAGAGAGAGTTTCTTTGTGAATTTTGCTGATTTCCCCTAGTGGTAACATTTTGTAAAACTATAGTACAACTGTAATATTTCCTTATGTACTGGTTCTTGTTTATAAAAAAAAAAATCAATGCATTTGATAGCTTGCAAACATTATATTCACTTGAAGACTTTATTACTTATAAAACAAAAAGATTCACTCCACTGCTCAATATAAATAAATATATAAGCATATATAGTTATGCCATGAAGTTTCTTAATTTCTAAGGATACATGTTCATTGAGTAGCATTAACATACAGAGGTATTTGACTGAGATGATAAAGCCCTCTATTTGTTCATGTAGCTTTTGTGTCATTTTCAGTGTTGATAGACCCAAAAGACTCCCTTTGATAATTATAATTATTTTGTTTGCATTTATGAAGACCAAGTTAAATTTGAGAACCATTCAAGTACCTTTGTGTGGAAAATTAGAGCCTGACTTAAATGATTCTTCTCAAGACTCTTTTTGCTTAATAGCATGGTGCAATCTTCTTTTAACATGTTTTTGTTGATTTATTGTGTTTTTCCTTTACACTTTTGCATCAAGTTCATAAGAAATGTTTACATAATTTATTATTTTCCATTGTATTAAATATCTAACTTTTATTCCAGTGATCATTACACTTTAAACGTTGATAATTTATGTTTTCATAGTAAATTATACTGTCAGGATGATTTAGGACTGTGTGTGTTTGTATTTTGGGAGTATCCCTAATTCATGTGATATTGTCATAGTATATACACCAAGTACATACACCAAACACCTGTGGCCCACTACCTTAGTCAATTATGCTTCCCCCACTTAGTTCTTACTCCTTCCCTGTACACACACTGAATTTCTCAACATCAGTGTTATAGAAGAAACCCCAAAATGTTTTTTATAAGAAGTATTAGATTCTACACCAAAAAAAGATTAATATAAAAAGAGCAAGAATCACCATAAAGGGACTGAGGTTAGGGGAAAATATCACCATAATCTCAAACATTCAACTGAAAATACTATTTGGGAAATACAATTTAATAAAAAATATTTGCAATTTCTCTATTTGAAACCTAGGATTTAATACTTAGTCAAATTATATCAGGAGTGTAGGAGAATTCAAATTTTATTTGTGAATGGGTTTTGGAGATTTATTATACATAGAATCTCTGAAATATTTCTTAGATGGCATATACAATAGAGGAATACAATATGAATTTATCAAGAATAACATAGAATCAATAATTACTTGAATATTAATTCATCGTGATCTGAATTTTTAGAAATATTAAAGTATAATGATTAAAGATTTGGATATAAGATTTGAAACTATAAAATATATAGAAGAAAGCATAGGCTGGAAATTCCTTAATAGAACCCTTAGATATGTTTTGGGGCTGGACTTCAACAATAAGGGAAATGAAAGCAAAAATAAAAATGGAACTACATCAAACTAAAAATCTTCTGCCCTCTCCCTACCTGCAGTGGAAGTCACATATCCAAATGAGAAGAAATCCTACAGAATGAGAGGAGATATTTTCAGGTTCTGTATCTGGTAAGGGGTTAATATCCAAAATATACAAAGAACAAAAACTCAATAAGGAATCAAATGACCAGAATTAAAAACAAAAAAGGATAAATGACCACAGCATCTGAATAGACACTATGTCAAAGAAGAAAAGCTGATGGCTCATGACACATTTTCTCATAATTAGGAAATACAAATCAAAACAGCAATGAGGTGTCACCTATCAGAATGGCAATTATTCAAAAGAATAGATAGCAGCTGGGCATGGTGGTGCATGCCTGTAAGTGGCAGCCAAGGAAGTCATGGCCGAGGCCAGTGTTCCAGGTTTGAGTCCTGCCGGGGTGGGGGGGAAGCAAGACCTAGTCCCCAGAAAACAGCTAGGCGTGGTGGCACATGCCTGTAATCCCAGCTATCTGGGAAGCTGAGGCTGGGGATTGCTTGAGTCTGTGGTATCCCGGACAACGTGAGCCTGCGGTTCCTAGTGGCAAAAATAGCGAGACCTGGTCTCAAAAAAACAAAAACAAAAACAATAGATAGCAAGTGTTAGGGAGGATATTAAAAGACTCAAAGAAGAGCCAATCACATACGCTTTTGGTGGGAATGCAAATTGGTGCAGCTATTCTAGAAAGAGATTCCTCAAGGACTTGAAAACAGAAATCCCACGCTGTCCTTTTATTCCACTTTGTCACTTAAAACGTGCAAAAACACCACTTAGAACAAGAATATACCTCCTCCCCATTTTTACTGGTACACTAACTACAAAATAGTAAAGAACTGGAAACAATCTTAAGTGTCCATTAACTGACTAGTGGATAACAATGTAATTTTAAATGATGTAATGCTATCTGGCTATATGGACTTTTGTGATGGGAGAATAAGTGGGGTCAGAACTTATAAACCCGGCATTACCAATCACCTAGAACTGCTGAACTCTTGTTTCCAAACAAGTGTGTGAGTTCAGGACTTCACTGAGGATCTTCTTTAGAAAAAATGGCCTCATTGAAGTTGGACAACACACTGACTTTTTAATTCACATTTTGCTCATTTTTCATTCACTGTGGCTTATTTCTTCAACTATTTCTCATTCCTTACATGTTCTGTCTTTATTGTAGGTGAGGGGCTTTCATCTAAGAATGGATAATTACCTAGTTTTCCCTTGGAATATGAAAATGTTTTGACTAAAGAATGCATTTTAGGTATGGGCAGGCTTTCCTTTTCAAACTTCAGTTTATTTCTTGGGGTCTGAAAAATAATACAGCTAACATTGAAAGGGTAAATCTCCAACAGCCTTTCTAGGACCACATGTAAGACTTGTAGTCCTCTAAAATATATGACTCAATGCTTCAAATTTTAAGATTATTCTTTCTTGTTGTAATTTTGAGTTCTCTTTGAAGTTTCTATTTGATTGCTTGTTGTTGAGAGATGCTTTCATTTAATTCCTTCCCTATTGTCCATTTTCATACACCATTATGTTTCATTTTCAAAACTGGACAATAATTTTTTTTCTTATAAGTCCTCCTGAAGTTATGACTTTCTTTGCTTTCTCTTTGCAATTTTCTTTAATTTGTACATATATTTCACTTAGCTGAATCATATTGTACATTAATATCTTGGGTTTCTTTTTAGTGCTTTAGAAATACTTGTGAAAAATAGGTGTCTAGGCTGTTTGGAATCCTGTGTAGTATGTTTTTGATATTTCTATCACACTCCTTTTTACTAGCACAATGAGAAAAAAAGAATAGACCTTAATATGCTCTCACCTGAAAAAGTAAAATAATGGCTTATTTTGATGCTCTGTACCAACAGTTTCTGTAGATATTTGGAAGGGAGGAGAGCTCCCTATAAACTGTGGCTGAGTTGCACACATCCTCAGGGAGTCAGGAGACTTCTGATATAGCATTATCCAGTCCGGAGGGCATTTGAGAAGCAATTTGTGACTCTAAGCTATGTGCAGACAAATCAGTCCCAAGTCTGAATGCTGTGAAGATAGATAAGGTGGAGTATCATGCTACCTAGCATTCTCTTTTTGGCTTCTCCTGGCTGAGCTACATTTCCAAGCTGCACAGTGTGAAGACACTGCCTCATGCCACAGGCAAAATATGTTCTCTGAGAGAAAAAATTGTCAGAGAGGCAATTTAAGTTTATCAAAATAAACACTCACATTGAAGGACTGGTTTTGAAAATAATATCTACTTAATGCCAAATCCTGGGGAGGGTATTTCTTCTTTAATAAAAAGCAGACTCAAAGAGGAGCCCATCATTGCCAATCTTGGGTGTCAATTAAAACTGGAAACACTGGTTGACTCATGGAATGATTCCGTTATGCTGGCAGTGTATCCATAGTCATCGTATGCATTTCAAACATTTGTCATAGTCTTCAGTTATTATCCTGTCAATGCACTCAGCACATTATAAACAAATGGGTAACAGCAAAGCAATTAGACATTTAGTGTATATTACTTGGTACTCTGCTTTGTTTTCATTTTTCTTTTATTTGTTTATGTGCTAAAATAAGTACCTAGCTTCTCTGGTGCCTATCTTCTCCATAAATGATGGTGAGTAGTAATTTTTTTCTGAGGTAGTACAACTGTTATTGGTGTTTTTAGTACCCATTTTCCAATTACTGACATGTCCTGATGGATAGTTTTCTGGTTGAGTATCCATATCCCCTCACTTATTGGTGGGGCCAAAAGAAATAGAGATTTGAATAAGGAAAATAACACTCTTAAATGGGAGATGAATATTCTATCTATCTATCTATCTATCTATCTATCTATCTATCTATCTATCTATCTATCTATCTATCTATCTATCTATCTATCTATCTATCTATCTATCTATCTATCTATCTCTCTCTCTCTCTCTCTCTCTCTCTCTATCATCTATCTAATCTAATCTATCTATCTATCCATCCATATTTAAGATGAACCTCCCTGTTTCCATTCATGTATTTGTCCCTGGCATCCTAGCAGGATAATTTGAGGAATCACATTGCCACAATTGACATGTTTTAGGTCTCTTGGCAGTAAGTGCTGAGATTAAGTTGGGATTGAAGCCTTGGTTCTGTAGACCATATATACCACATAAGGGGGTTCACTGCAGGAATCTAGTCCACACATTGTGAGTTGACCCATCATTGTAGTCCTTCTTTCCAACTCCCTGTCCATGGGACAGTAAATAATTCCCATTGTTCCAATTCTCCTAAGGCTCATGAAGCAAAACCAGATGTTTTCTTCCTTGCTGTTTGTTTTTTCTTTAATCAGCTTTACCTAAGTTTGCTTGACTCTATTGTTTTGCTTAGAAGAATAGGTACGTTTTAACATTAAAATCTAAAATAAACTGATAGCCAGGTCTTGATGACAAATTCAGTGTGTTTATTCCAACAATGTGCTTGAACTGAATAGAGACCAAATATTAATCAGTAGTGTCAGGTGACTATATACATTTTTGATGACTTTTTATGGTATATGGTCAATCTAGCTCATAGAGCAGAGTCTTAATTTAAGATAGTGACCGCAATTTTCTACTCCTTTCTTAAGGTTTATCAACAACTATTACTATTTTAGGGAGAAACTATCATTAGAAAATAATACCAAGAAATGAAGATCATAAACTTTTTAGATACAAGCCTCAAAGCTTTAACTGCATAGTCAGACAGCCAGTTATTTTTGATTTCCTGCTTTCTTAACTACCATGTACACACATGAAAATTCTGAAATCCTGTGTTACTGGCCTAATAGGAAAGTCAGCAAAGGGAGGGTGATAATGTCATCATGCTTCCACAGCCCTCTGTGCTTCCATAACCCACTGTACTTTGGAATCCGAGGAAATAGAGACCTTGTTCTAGAGGGAACCCGTGTTCTCCTAGATAAGACCACTGAGACGTGTGGTGGATTGACAAAGTGAAGCTGACTATTCAAATGTAAGAATCCCAGAGTTGCTTGTGTTGTTGTCATAATTCCACAGTGAAATGGGAAGCCATGTAAAATTTTCTCTGGGTCCCAAACATGGCATGGATATTAACTAAAAACCCAAGTCATAGATATGGGTCTAGTGAAAGAAAATCCCAGATGCTGTTGCTCTTAATGAATTTGTTTTCCTAAACCTTAGGAGCTACTCTTGCTTGCCATCACTATATGTATATGGAGAGAGAGAGAAATCTGGAAAAAAGATACATATATATATATACATACATATATTTTTTTCCATGTATTTCTGCCTTCCATTGCATTCTGTTCTATTTCAGAACCCCAAATAGGTGTGTAGGATTCGTAAAGAAAGAACACAATAAAAATATTGAGTTTAGTGATTTTGTTTTACTATGGAATCTCTTTCTACAGATCTTAAGAATGGTCCTGAGGAAAACTACCATATATTGCAAATACCTTTCTCTACACAGAATTTCACATATACATGTAATGCTGTGAAAGTAAAGACTGAAAGAGTGAATTGGGTGGGGGTTAGTGTCAAAGTATACAGAAAGGAGAGGGAGGGAGGGAAAGAGGAAAGTGGGAAATGGGGGGAGAGATAATATGAGAGAGACAGGAAAAGGGAAGGGGAGGGATAGGGACATAGAGAGGAGAAAGGGATAGGGAGGGAACTGGAGAAAAATTAGCAGATCTTATTTCATTAAAATGTTTCTGAAACTAATAAATATATGAGAATAGTGTTGGGGATGACACATGGGCTTTGGGGTCAGGCATATACTGTTAGGCTGTCATGGAGTGAAAAATTATATGACCATTGTGCTGCAGTTTGCTCATATTTTAAATTGATGATGATAGCATATGCCTCATATGATCAGTTCATGATTTAAATGAGTTACTAGTTACTACGTAGACTAGCATGACTTCAACATACAGTAAGTACCTAAGAATATTTATTAAATAAACTAGTGGATATTGGATAACCAACTTTAATTTGAAGGTGAAAGGAATCTGAGTGATTCATTATAAATTGAAGTCCAAGGAAACAATCAGTGAATTAGTATCTAATTCACAGGAAGGGAGAAGTTCTAATTCTCAAACAATATTTTTTATTACTGTCTCAGAAAACTATCATGGAAGAGATCATATAGAATTCAACTAGTTTGAAGATTTGGCAATATGTCACTTTTTTTAAGTTCTTAATGCAATACAGAATATTTGAAACAGAACACATCTAAATTTTTAAAATATTCCTTTACCTTCCTTTCCTTTTCTTTCCTTCTATATATGTGCTTACTAGATGTCTAGTACTTTGACAGTGACTTCATATTGATGCATGAGTTACTTTAAAATCTGATGGGGAGACAGAGATGTCCTATACCATATAGTGCATGTGGAAAGTGGTGTTATGGAGAAGGATACAGAAATTCACAGGAGCTGTAACAAACAATCTGGAGTTTCAGAGAGATTCCAAGAGAATTAATATTTATGGTGAAGCCTCCAGAATACATAGGGATTAGCAAGGAAAAGAGATTTTTAGCAAGGTTGTTATATACAAAAAAAACAGATGTGAAGCTTGGATAGTAAGAAAAAGCTGAACATAACAAAGAAGCAACAATTTAGGATGGCTGGTGCCTAGATAATGATAAAAAAGAACTATCCAGGGGAATCTCATGTGATCCTGCTAACACCGGTTATGTGTTTAAACTTCCTCCAAAGGAGAGGGTAGATGATTCCATGGGCTCACATGTTCAGAACGTCACTGGCAGAGACTGTAAGATTGTGGGTTCCAGGGGTGTTGGACGTTCATTGGTGTTTCAGAAGGTTATTCTCTGTAGTCTGTGGTTCTAAAGAAAGTCCTGTGCAGAGAGTTTGTCAGTCACTGATACACAGTTAAATAAGGTTGAACAATTTGTAAAGCAGCTTCCAAAAACCACTTCATTATGTATAAGAAGGAAAATCTAATAGGAAGAGATGAAAATTTATAAAACATGAATTTTCTAAAGCACCTACATTTAACTCCTGGGTTAGAAATCTCTGCCAAAGATCATTCATCTCTTTCATAGTTTAAAAACCAAATCAAACAATGCATCAATTTGAAATGAGCAGTTACATACCTGGTAGATAAACATGCCGTTGGGTGAGTATTCAAATATTGTATTTTATACATACTTTTTCTGATTAGTGAATTGCCTGAATAAAAAAAAGAAATGCATTATAGAAAATCACTATGCTTTATGCCATCCAGTTTCATATTGATTAAAAATATTGTTACAGAAAAGAAAATGGAAATTGTATTAATATCTTTGCATGATAAAGCACTCTAAAAAAAGCATATTTAAAACTTTCTCTTCTCTGAAAATTAGCATAGTCTTATAATTGTTAGTTTCCTATCTGGTAAACTGCTCTTTAATTACCACAAAAAGTATAGTTCCTCATGCATTCAGGCGTCATTATGTCTTGGAAAGTGCAATTAGAGAAGGAGGCTGATTAATAATTTAAATAATTGAAAAGATACCATTTCACACCACGATCCCTACATGTCTGATCTATTATCATTTTATTTTTACAATTATTTTGTTTCCTCTGCATTCTCTTGTTCATCTCATAAACAAGCACCACCTCTGTGTCTTATGCAAATTGTTTTGACGGTTCCTTACTATGTAACAAAGCTGAAATCACAGGATACTAAAGCTGGATGTTTTTCTTGTCTACTTAACTCACCTCCCTAGTAATTACTGTTAATGTTTTACAGATTTTATCCATTGTAAATTTAACTCATTTGCCCGTTGCTTTTTTTTTTTTTTTTGTATTGTATCTTGCTTTTTACTATGTATTCCTGAGGATTTTCAGAGTAGGCTGTTCACCAAAAAACATTTAGATTCCATGCCCTGTATTTATGTTTGTTGAAAAAAATGCTTTGTCACGTATTAGAGTTTTTGTTTTTAAATCTTGAAAGTCTATTCAATAATCTGGACATATTATCCCCTTTCTTTGTTATTTTTCCAATTTTTTCCATGGGCCCCCTAAGGTTTTGCTCTCTCCATTCATCTTCTAATGAGAGGTCAGCTTAGACCTGGTGCTTTTCTAGGAGAAATGCTGCTGTCTCTCTCCCCCCTCACTCTTCACCTGCATTCTTTTGAGTCCTTTCCTTAGATCTTATGCTGATGCGACTGATGTGCACAGAGAGAATCGACAAGAACATATTTCTGTTCTTGCTGGCTGCTCCTGTGATGCTGCTGAAGCGAATGTATCTCTGGAAAATCTGATGCAAGCTGTGCTGGTTGTTAGAGAGTGTGCAAAATCTCAGAAAGTTCAGAGCACCTCACAGCCTCTCATGCTCTAGCTCTTTCTAATTATTTAGCTTACCTTTCAGTACAGGGAGTGTCTTCCTATGTGATTCTGCTCCTTAATCTGTGGCACGACGAAGAAAAAAAAAAATCCCAGGGTTGTCATAGATGAAAACACAACTAATTAGAGAGAGGATGTGGAAGCAACTTGAAAACAGCTCATAGCTACTTCTCTGGGCAGTGAATCTACCAGAAACATGAGCAATGAGACGATATAGGTGGGAAGAGAAGGAATCATTTACAATTTTCCTCGAATTCAGGGTTGATAATTCTGCCTTGTAACAGTTCATCTCCCCTGGTAAAAACAGAAGAACATCATTATTTCAAGGGGTTTTGAAATAGTATGTTTGTTTACTTCCTCACTTTAGGTTTTTGCTTGGATAAAATGGGGACGGGTGAGGTGAAATCAGGAAAATTAATGATCAGCATCTTTTCTGGAAAATCATCTGAAATGAATTTTGCCAGATTTTTCTGTTAAATTACTGTTAAAAATACAATAAACTTACCTCCTTCAGATCTGGTTGCTGGTAAGTTCATCTACCCTTATGGTTACAGTAATAGCTGGGAATGAACTTCTGAAAATATGCAATTAACCTGCGCTTTGGGCTTTTAGGGTTGGAAGATGCATGTGGGTAGCCCCTGAAATAGTGATGACTACACCATTTGTCCTATCTGTACACTCTCCACTTCCCTCCTCAGTTTGTCAGTTACCTTAACCAACTTAGTGAATCTTTAAGGACTTCAGGTTCCTGTTGGTATGAATGTTTACTTGTCCTGTTTATTTCCTCATTTGTTCCAGGAGGGATGATGATAGTATCTCCTGATAATCTTGACACGTAGACTGAATGCACTAGCTTTGCATTCTATAGACTGCGTTTTTGATAAATTTCAGTTGAACTAAGCTGTGGCTACCTGTAGTTAAGTTAGCAAATTATTTTCCCTGGAAATATACAAAGTCTATGTTTTTTTTTTAGCAAAGGTATTTATTAAATGATTTGGTGATTACATGATTCTATATTTATAACAGAATGCTATGCTATTAGGTAAGAGTTACTTGTGTGGATACGCGTTATCAGTGTATTAGGACACATTTTTTATGAGTGCTTTCTTATAGTCATTACCCAAGTGTACATTTTAATATTTAAGTGACTCTTTTTCTTAAAAGATCTTTAAGAGTAGATACATTTGCTTTATTGCAAGTGTATAAGTACAGAAAAATGGACAAAAAGTTGTCCTGTAATTTTACCACTGGAAGTCAACAGCTTTTTGGAGCATTGTTCTTGAATGTTAACTAAAGCTCTCAGTAAAGAAACTTATTTTGTGGATTCATAAAAATGGTAAGTGATAAAGCCAGGATTTGGATACACATACATTTGTCTCTAAAATCAGTATTATTTACATCATGCCACAATGTCTGCCTTTCAAGTTAAAATCCTTGGTTGCTATCAGTGCTAGATAGTACTTGAAAACATTGATAGTGAAGAAATATCACAGGTGTCTCCTGGCTTTTACCTGCTTTAGAATGACATACGATCATTTAAAAATGCCCAATGAATGATAAATTTTCAGATCACTTATGCTATACACAGTAGACGCAGGTTACACGTTTCATTTCATATTTAATTCAGAATGGTTATAGTGTGTGCATAGCGACAAGGTATACACACAGATGCGAATAACCAATCATTATATTGCAACTCATACACATTGACTCATAATCGCTGCACTGCAAGCTCATGCAGCTGACTAGATTCCTTATCAGTTCTACTAGTTTGACAAGAATATTGGCGCCCTTGGTGGATTTAGTAGGCTTTAATACCCTCTCAGGCAACCAGGTATTCGTGCACACCCAACAGGTGAGCCCCCCAAGCTCATAGACATTTTCACACTTTTTTTCTGAGCCCCAGCTTTGCTTCCTTCTTAAGGTCTTGCCTGCCAAGCTCTCCTCTCAGGTGCTATCACCCCTTTATTGCCTCCTCCAGGGCCCAGGTGAGTCCACTCAGAAATGCACACTCACTGGGCCAGGCATGTACAATCACGAGAAGGGCTCATCTTCACAGGTCATAGAGTCTAATGGTGGATGGGCTTGAGAAACCCTGACAACTCACTCCCTGGAGTTCTCCCTCTACCTTATCACCCCGAAAGTTCATCTTGATTTTCTTGTTCTCCTCCCTTCCCTGATTTTTCTCCCCTCCTCCCACTCCCTAGGTGCTTGCACCAGTTCTGCTGTTAGCTTATTTTTACTTTTTCTTGGCCTTTTGTTTCCTATTCCTATATCCCATCTATACCTGAGACCATATGATTTTTATCTTTTTCATTCTGACTTAGTTCTGCTAATATGATTCACTCTAGGCCCATCCATGTTATCACAAATGCACCATATTTTTTTGTTTTGATTGCAGAATAATATTCAATGGTGAAAATAGACCCCATCTTTTTCAACCATTCATCAGTTTGGGGGATTTTGGTTTTGGGGCACCTGGGTTATTTTCATCTCTTAGCAATTATGAATAGTGCTGCAATGAACATCTGAGTAGAGGTGTTTTCTTGAATTAGTGTTTAGGTGCTAGTGATGCTGAACATTTATTCATGTGCCTATTGACCATTTGTATTTCTTTACAGAAGAGTTTTTTTTAATTCTTATCCCCAATTTTTTTACTGGGCTTCTTCTTGCTTTGTTTTTGTTAAGTTGTGCAACTTCTTTCTGTATCTTTGTTATCAGACCCTTATAACTTGTATGGAGGGCAACTTTTTTTCCCCCCATTTAGTTGGGCTTCTTTTTGTTTTGCTTATTGTTTCTTTTGCTGTACAGAAGCTTTATAATATGATGCAGTCCTAGTTGTTTGTATTTTATTTCTTTCTCTATTAGCATCTATAGATATGTCCTGAAAGGGGTTTCTGAAGTGCAAGTCTTGGAAAGTATTGCCAAAGTTTTCCTGCATATATTTTATGGTTTCAGTCTTACACCCAAGTCTTTTATTCATTTTAGTTGCAGTCTGCACATGGTGTGAGAAAGTTGTCTAGGTTCATATATATATATATATATATAGCAGTTCAGTTTTCCCAATACCATTTGTTGAAGAAGCTATCCTGTTTCAATATATGTGTTTTGTCCCTTTGTCAAAAGCCAATTGACCATACATGTATGGCTTTATTTCTAGGCACTCAATTCTGTTTCGTTGATCAGATTTTCTGTTTTTTTTTTTTGTTTTTTTGTTTTTTTTTTACCAGTACCATGCTGTTTTAATTATTATGGTTATATCATATAATTTGAACTTTGGGATTTTAATATGTTCAATTTTTGGTGGTTATATTATTCTAAGAATTTGCTCTTATCCAGGTTTTTGCATTTGTTTGCATATCATATTCATCATAGTTTCGAATTATTTTTTGTTTTTTTTACTGTGTCAGTTGTAATTTCACTTTTTTTTTAATGAATGATCCTGTTTATTTGAGTTTTCTCCCTTCTTTTCTTTATGCGCCTTGTTAGAGGTTAATCAATTTTATTTATTTATTTTTTTTGTCCAAAGTACCAGCTTCTGATTTTGCTGATCTTCTGGCTTATCTATTTAATTCCTAGGTTATATATTTCTGCTTTGATTTTTATGATATCTTGTCTTCTGATGAATTTTGGGTATTTTTGTTTTTCTTTTCCTAGTCACTCAAGTTAGAGCATTAGATTATTTCTTTGAATTATTTCTTACTTTTTGATGTGAGCCTATATTGCTATGAACTATCCTCTTAATAATGCTTTTGCTGCATCCCAGTCATTGTGGAATATTGTGTCCTCTTTAGCATTTGTTTCAAAGTAGCAATTTCTTCTTTGATTTCATCATTTACCCAGTGATCTTTCAGTAGCATGTTGCCCAGTCTCCATGTAGTGTACACTCTCCTTGTTTTCTTTTCATTGTTGATTTCTAGTTTGATACCAGGGATGCAGCATGCAAGACCTGGTGACTTCCCTCAATGAATGTCCAGTGACATTCATTGTCAGATGATCATTCAGATCTGGAGGCCCTGTGTGTGGAAATGGCAGTGTGGTCACAGCTCCCTGTATCCTATTCACCTGGGATACTGGTGAATATCCACGCCTGGTGGCTTTATCACTCTACCCTTTAGAGTATCTTTACTATTTACCTTAAATGAAATCCCATTGGTAGATACTTTCTTTTGAACAGGTGGATCAGGCAAGTGAAACTTGATGTCATTAAAATGAAATTTAGGCTTACCATGAAATAGTAACATTATACATGACTTTTAATAAAATGAATGTAAATATTTTTGTCAAATCTCAAAACACCCCTTACCCTTCTCATGAATTTGGTTCCTTTAAAATCATTTTTAGATTTTAAAATGCCCATTTAAATCTTAATGCATAATTTTCAATTGCATGCTAATCAGTTACTTGCTTCTAGACTCCAAATAATTTAATAATATTAGTATTAACTATTAGCAAACAGTCAAGGTTTATGAAAGCCTAGTAGATGCCAAATATAGTAGTAAATCCTTCACATTCTTTATTTCATTTAGTATTAATAAAAATTTTATGAAATTGAATTCATAGGGATTAAGAAACTTCTCTGGCATCATTGAGCTAAAAGGTGTGTCTATTTGTATTTAACTTTTCAGATGATAATTTAGCACTACTGAAATTTGCATACCATGATAATTATGATCTTTCCAGAAAACAAATCATATAGATTCTGAAACCCTATCACAAATTATGTCACTAAATGCTTTTTAACTTAAAATGTTATTCAGTTTCATCTAGGTTTAATTTATGCTTATATTTATATTTCCTATTGTTCAACTCTTATTCTCTGACTTTTCTTATGAACGATTCTCAATATTTTCACCTGCATGCAGGCATTGTTATATGTTTCTCTTATTATTACAGGCTTGCAGAGCTCATTTGTAATTACATTTAATTAATTAATTAGCTTTATTTTTAATTTAAGATAATATTGCTACCATGTAATTATATTTTAAATGGTGACATCTATAAGATCATCTTTATTTCTGTGATTATATTGGAGAATGTTTGATTCCTATCATAACACATTTTCAAACAGGTGAGACAATTAAGTTGCTGTACTCTGAAATATAATGATTTACAAGGAGCTCTTACTTTTCAATTCTATATTCCTGTTATGTACACCTCCCTATTTTTCATTATCTCTCAGGCTTATATACTTGCCCCCCTCCCTCTCAGCCACCATTGCTCTCTCTCTCTGTCTCTCTTGCTCCTCTCTATTAAAAATCTGTCACTTTGCCTAGTCAATTCTCTCACTAAGTGGTTCACTACAATAGTCCTCTGTCTAGTTTTGATTCTCATTTTACCAAGAATTAGTTTCTCCCTATTAGTTTATTTATCCATAGGGTCACATATCCATGGGACTTAAATTAAAATTTGTTTATGTATAATTTTATGGAAGTTTTTTTTATAATTTTTAATGTAAGATTCCCCCCCCCCTTATGTAAGTTTTTATTAGGACAGAAAATCCTTGATCTCATAAATCCTTGATCTCAGGTGAAAATAAAATCATTTTGGTATAACAATATATTACTAATTTCCTGAACTCCTTCTGAGTTATACCCCCAATTATATATACATATGTAATCATTAAACACCTTGTCATTTGAATTGTTTCCCTATTTGTTTTGATAATACATAGATTTAGAGACACTTTAAATCTAGAGGTACTTTATTTTACAGCAAAAGAATTAGAAATCATTTGCATCTTGCAAATCCATCTTATGCTTTCATCAAAACTGCAGGTTTGCCAAATATATGAAAGATACTGTTGATATAATCTAACTTAAAATGTCTCTATTGTTCACACAATGGGCTCTCAGTCATTCAGCATTAATACAAAATTTTCTGCATATTTTTATTCAAAATGTTCTAGTACATGTGGCCATATTTATCTCCCATGTAAATTCTCAATGTTAGATTATAGAAAAATGCTTCATATTTGTAGCATTGTTAGGCATTTTTTATATTAAAACATGTACAATTTTTCCTTTGAGGTAACATTAATTTACAATATTGTATATGATTCAGATGTATAGACTCACACCTACTCAGATGTATGTTACCTCACTCACCATGTACACCACCAAGGCACCCATATTCCCTCTCTAGTCTCGGGCTACTACCTTCCTTTCCTTTCCATCTGCTGTCTGGTACTCTCAATTTACAGTCAGATTTCTATAGCTTATTTTTCTTTTGATTTTGTTTTGTTTCTCTATAGTCCACATATGAGTGAAACCGCTTGGTATTTGTCTTTCTGTTTTTCATTTATTTTGCTTTGAGAGTTCCCTTCAGTCCTATCCATGTTGTCCCAAATGGCAAGAATATATCTTTTTTTTTTTCTTATGGCATAATTGTATTCTATTGTATCTACAGTGCATCTTCCTAATCCACTCATCTGTTTTTTTTTTTTTTCTGTATTTAAGGATTTTTCCATAACTTGATTATTGTAAATAGTGCTACAGTGAATATAAGTGTATGGAAATTTCTTGCAATTAGTGTTTTTGCCGTCTTTGGGTGCATATCTGGGAGAATTGTTGGGTTATATACATATATTTTTAATATTTTGAGAAATTTCCATGCTGTTTTCCACGAAGGTTGGACCAGTCTTCATTGTCACTGACCGTGTATGAGGTTTCCTTTTCCTTCACACCCTTAAAAACATTGGTTTCTCTTCCTAAGATGGGGTATTTTCTTAGGTGTGAGATGATATATTCTGATTTTGTTTTTCATTTCCCTGAGGATATGATGATATGTTTTCATGTGCCTTTCAGTCTCTTGCGTTTCCTTTGTAAAGTGCCTATTTAGCTCTTCTGCAGATTATTTTTTCATTTAAGAAAATCTATTCAAATTTAAAATTCACTGCTGTTCAGTAGCTTTACCAAATGATGCGACCCTTATAAGTCCCATTTAAAATATCTTCGTTTAACTTCCCAATAAGTCACTTGAATTCCTTTTGCAGTTTCTACCCTAACCAGTTCAATGACATTTAGGCTGCTTCCAGTTTGGGACTACAACGAACCTTAACTGAAGCCTAATTTGTGTGAAAAAGTTGAATGATGTGTTTTCATTTAGATACTTGCCTTAGAGTGGAATTGCTGGACTTGTTGGTAGTTTTATGTCAACATTTTGTAAGTTGCTGAACTGTTTTCCAGTACTACTGCACTATTTGTATTCTTATCAACAATATGAGTATTTACTTACTTTCCAACATTTTTGTCTGTCTTATTTATTGTAGTTATTCTTGTTGGTATGAAATTCTGTTCCATTTTGGATATCAATATTTTCTAATATATGTGCTTTCCAATTGTTTTCACCCTGTATTCAGATAGGAATTCCTATTTATTTTCTTTCATTCTAAGTTGTGAGACCTGTTATAATATAAATTGTATAATTGAAGACCTTTTAAAAACCCAAACTGCTATCTCTGTGTCTTGAACAATCTTCACAACTGTGAAAAGTCTTACAATGCAAGTATAAATATTTGTTCATTGGTCTCCTGTCATGCTTACCTATTATATTTTACCCTAAACATATGTGAGTTGACATATGTAATTGCAAACCGAGGAGTGTTTCACAGAGAAGTACTTGACATTTAGAGTTTCAGCACTTATTATTTAAATGTGAATAGACGTGTTTGCTTCTTAATTTGTCAGCATGAGGTGTGCAATTATGGCTTAGAAAACAAAATTTGAAAAGTTAACTTTTTGTTTCATGTTGCTTGACAGAACTGTAGTTGAATGTTTCACCAGATGTTTGCTGTATTATTCTTTTTTTAAGAAGTATTATAAAGGATTTGGAAAATGACTCAAACATCAAGCATATATTGTGACTGCTTACGCATTGTTTTAAAAGTATATGCTTATAATAGTCTTCCTTTGACTACACAATACATTAACTTTTTTCTTCCTATAGACTCTATTTGAAATTTTTGTAGTGCTCAATATGAATGCATTCTATTTTCCCTTTTTGTTATGTTAAAAAATGCAATAGTGAATGTTATTTAAAAATTAGCTTTAATGTATTAGCTAAAACCTAACTGAAACTGCCTTTATTGAATATCACATATGGATAGGTTGATATTGATTAAGCTACCAAAAGATAAAACTAGGTTGATATAATGTGACCATTAAATTAAAAATCTTTTCTTTTAAGAAATGTTCAATCATATAATTAGAGTAAAATACCCTTTCTACTCTAAGGTAAAATGTAAAGTTAATAGGCTTTAGAACACCAAGAACATTTTGTATCAAGGTAGAAACTGGCTATGCTGTAAACAATGTGGTACAAAATTGTTCTCAGAGTTAGAGAACCTGTTCACAAACATTATCCTTGGCCTGTAAGAACTGCAAACTCTGAGGACAAGCAATTTCTTCCCCCTTCACACTATGAGACTTGAAGAAATATTGACATATTTTTAACATCTTAAGGTCATGCCCCTAAGATTACAACCCTGGACACCTTAAAATGCTTGCCTAGGAGGGAGGTAAATGATGCCCAATGAATTTGTTTGTTGCAGACAAATATGACTATCACTTCTTGTTCCCCTTTTCCAGGAAATGTTAATTTAGAAAAGTTGTGAATCTTTTTCTGTCTCTTTGCTATGTATCTTCTACAACTTAAGGGGTTTCTTTATGAGAGATCTGGAAACTACCCCTTAGAAATACACCAAGAACTCTAAGACTTTCTTCTCCTGGTCATTGTCCAGCTCTCTCCCCCAAAGTTCTTCACACTCGTCCTTTAGAGCATTACGGAGGTGGGTGCTCTAAGACATCTGAAAGGGGAAGGAGGGGGCAGCGGATGTCTATGCTTCCAAAATGCAAACTATGTAAACTAATGTTAACTATAAAAATGTTATTAAAAAAGTCTCCCATATTTTGTTTCAACAAAATGGACCTATCTTATACATAGATATGATCTAATGCATGTTTGCAATTATTTTGAACTAAATATTCTCAACTAATAAAAAATTATTTCTTGTCATTATTTTCATTTCCCGATTATTTTTATTTTATTCTATTTCTTCTGTAATGCTTTCTTATTTTATTTAGACTTGGATTTCTGATTTATATTTTCCTTCCTTCCAAAGGACATCTTTTAACATTTCTTGCAAAGCAGGTTTTCTGGCAACAAATGGTCTCAATTTTTATTTGTCTGAGAACATCTTTAGTTCTTACACTATTAATGGACAATCTCATAAATTCTAGGGATTCCAGGTTGGTGTGTTTTTTCTCTCAGCACCTTAAGATATTTCATTTTTTTCTTTGTTTTCATGGTTTATGAGAAGTTAATCGCAACTATTATTTTATTTATTTTTAGATAAGGTGTTTGTTTTCCTCATTTTTTTTTGAGGACTTTTTTTCTTTGTTTTCCTGTTCTTTGAAAATGGTTTTCCTAGGTGAATTTATTATTATTATTATTATTATTATTATTATTATTATTATATGTCTTGCATGATGTTCTCTGAGTTGATTGGATTTGTGATTTGGTATCTGACATGAATATGGGACATTTTTCAGCCATTATTGTTTCAAATGCTTTTCTATTTCTCTTTTCCTTTTGGTATCCCAATTCTGGGTATATATATACTTATATTTTATATATGTACATTTGTAGTTACTCCACATACAGATCTTGGCTATATTATCATTATTTTTTTGTCTGTTATTTCTTTTTTTGTTGTTGTTACAGTAATGTGTCATCTTATTTTAAAATGCTAACTATAATACATAAAATTGACTGGAATTGGGTCTAATATAATTGATACGGGGTGACGACTGGATGGGCAACTGGGTATAGTTGAAAATTGTATTGAGCGCCATACTATCCTGGTGGGCAGGTCTGAGAAAAAGACCCATGAGAAGAAATGAGAAGTGTGGAAAAGGTGCACAAAAAGAAGGCGGCCAGAAGTGGCTAAAGGAGAGGAGGCCAGAAGTGGCCGTGTGAGAGATGTGAGAATGGCAGGCTGGTAAAGAGTGGCCAGGCTGGGTGAAAGCCCCCTGGAAGAGTGAGCTGGTGGTGGCGAGGAGCCATGGTGAGAAAGTAGTTGGCAAAGTAGCTGGTGTGGAATTGGATGCAAAACAGCAGACTGAGGGTGACCAGGGACTGCAGAGGGCAGGCCTGGTGAGTGTGACCCAACTCTGCCAAAGGTGGTCCTGGAAAAGGAAGTGTGTGACACCATAGAAAAGTGGCCTCAAAAACTGGTACCTGGAGAAAGTCAGAGATTTGCCAAGCTGATTTTGCATCAGTATTTGAGGGAAAAGTTTGAAGAACCTTAGGGAAGCTGAGTGACTTGGAATGCTGGAATGAGAAAAAGGACTGCGAAGAAGCTGGAGAAAGACTGGACTTGGCAGAGTGGCCACCTCTCAGGTTTGGAGGGGCAAAGGGCAACATATTGGACATGTGTCTTTGGGACCTTTGGAACTAAAAATGGTGGCTGGGGTAAGATTACTGCCCACATGTGTCATTAAGGACCTTTTGTCTAACTTTTTGTTTCCCTTGGTAGTTTTCTTGTTGATAAAACTCAGTTGTTTAAATACAATGTGGCTTTGGAAACTGCCATGTGCAGGAGGTAAAAACCTGGAAGAATCTGGGAGGCAGAAGCCACATTTAAAAAGTGCCACTTTTTTCCTTTGGTTTGCTGGTTGGAGGCTTATTTCCTATTTGTACCTGATATTTTAATGAGAGAAACAGATTCTTTAGACAGAATATTCAGTAGATTTTTTTTAAAGACAGATGCTGCGAAGAATGTCATTTTCCATCATTCTAAAAGTAATTTCTTCCAAGGGCCTTCAAAATAGGAAGTAGGCTCACGTACTAGTCAGCATTTTCAGTTACATTTAGGATTGATATTCAGCAAGTATATGTTAGGATAAGTGACCTATTTATTCACATGCTGGAAAATTTCCTGGCTTATTGGCACATAGTCCCATCATGAATGCCTTTTCTTTACTTCTTTTCCTGTGAGCTCTCCCTTGTAACTCATCTTCACTACCCATAACCAAGATGAAATATGGTAGAGCAAACCTGAGTTTTTAAGGGTACCTTTAATGCATTCTCAAGTTCAGAGATCTTCTCCGTTTGGCTAGTCTGATAGTGATCACATCAAAGGCAGTCTTCATTTCTGTCTTTTAAAAAATCTCTAGTGTTTCTTGACATTTTATGATTCTTACTCAATGCTTCTAATTGCCCATTCTTGCATGTTATCCACTTTATCCATTTATAACCACCAGCATATTAGGCATATATTTTTTTTTACATTTCCAGTTTGATAATTCCAACATCCTTGTCATTATTGTTTCAGATACCTGTAGTCTTTTCAAAATTTTTTTTCCTTCTTTGCTTTTCTCTATGGCTTGTAATTTTTTCTCTAGATTCTAGATGTAAGGTATCAGGTAACAATAACTTGTGCAAATTGGTCTTTAGTAATGTGTAACCAGTGGAAATTTACAAACATTTTTTTTTCTTCTTACATACATATGTTGGGACAGAATGGCTATTGCTTAATGAATTTAACTATTTCCCTTCTCTCAGGTAAGTTACTCTGACATCTTCAGCGATTTAGACTCTAACTAGTTTCCCCTGATTGCAAATCTTTTTAAGAACAATGTGGTTTGGTAATAAACATTAAAAAATATTTCCCTTTCTCCTCACCCTGCTGGATGCATAGGTAGATTTCTTTATGATATTTACTTTGGGGATCTGTTCTTGCCCAGAAGAGTAAATTATAATATTGTGGGTGCCCCCTTCCATGACTGGATCACATTGCAGTTTTTAACTTTTCCTTGTCTACATTGACTGTTCCTAGAAATTCCTCAATCACAGTTTAGGTCTTCCTACAGTTACAATGATTCCAAGGGCAATTTTGGGTCTCAAGTGAATTTCTGCTCCAGAAAGCTTTGTTTCCCTGTATTTGCAGATCTGTTTCTCCAATTCTTGGAGTGGAGTTTACTTACACCCTCTATTTTAGGTCTAAGAAGAGTTGCTATTTTTATATCTGTTTAGGACTTTACTTTTTTAGATAACACAGTAACTTCCATACTCTTTACATGCAGAATTGGAAATCAGACATTGTTGATTTTTTTTTTAAGGAAAGGTACTGTTTTCTGTTGCTCTCAGTTGATGCATTGACCTTGGGGGTTTTATTATGACAAGATGTCCTTCACAAAGAACCATCATGCAATTTTCAAATAAATGGATGTTTATTGCTTAGAAGACCTGAAATTTACACCATGCACATGGGTAATATGTTGTACAGCGAGAGAGGAAGGGAGGGGGTGGATATGCAGAGGGATTCAGGGGTCAGGGTTTCTGCTTTTATTGGGGTTAAGGGAAGGGATTTTAGAAAATTGAGGACTTACTTATTGGTGCATCTAAATTATAAAAGCAGAAACTAAACACAGTGGAGGAGATGGACAAAAGGAATAAAGAAAGAGAAAGCTCAATTCCAGTTGATCAGTTAAGTTACCTCAACCATGATCTGCAAAACAAAAGAATCCCAAGTGGAGAAAGTGATCACATTCTCACTAGTGCAATGTTGACCAGGTTTTGAGTTAGCCCCCTTTTCTTAATTAATTAATTAATTTTACTTTACATCATTATCTACTAACAGTTTCTCCCACCACCTTGTCACCAATGAACTCTTATTTTAATCTCTTGTGGTCATCCCACCATGAATTCCCCAACCATTCTCCACTCTATCCTTTAGTTCTGCTGGCAATTAGTTTTAAATTTTTCTTACACATTTGTTTGTTTCTTTTCCCTCTGTCCCGCATGTAAGTAAAACTATCAGCATTTCTCTTTTTCTTTCTGTCTTATTTCTGCTAACATGATTCCTTCTGGCTCCATCTATGTTGCTGTGAAAGACATATTTGTCTTGAACAATATTGTCTTGAGAAATATTACACTGTGTAAATATACCACTTCTTGTTCAACCATTCATCAGTTCTGGGACATTTGGGTTGTTTCCATATCCTGGCTATTGTGAACAGTGTTGTGACAAACATCAAAGTACAGGTGTCTTTTTGAATTAGTGTTTTGATATCCTTTGGGTAGATTCCCAGAAGTGGGATTTCAGGATGGAATGGTAGATCCATTTTCAGTAGTTTGAGGGTCCTTCACACAGCTTTCCATAATGGTTGGACCAGTTTGCATTCCCACCAGCACTGTAAGAATGTTTCTTTCTCTCCACATCCTCTCCAGCATTTGTTGTTGCCCGTTTTGTTTTTCTGTTTTGGGTTTTTTTTTTTTTGTTTTTTTTTTTTTTTTTTTTTTTTTTTTTTTTTTTTTTTGTTTTTTTTTTTTGAGGTGGGCCATTCCTACTGTTGTGAGATGGTATCTCATTGTGGTTTTGGTTTGTATTTTCCTGATTATTAGTGATATTGAGCATTTTTTTCATATGCCGAGATGTCCCTTTTGATATGGAGTTCTCAGCTTCAAGCTTGGCTCAGGCTCTACATTAAAGAAAATCAACATTTGGATTGTTCAAAACACAAACCAAACATATCACTGCCTTAGGATTATAACCTTATTTTTGAAAAATGAATCTTACTCCTTGTGCTTCTAATATTTGTGAAAATATCTCCCACCTAAGCTTTTCCTTCTGTATCCATATTTAAAATTGATTCCCTCTCATATCCTGTCAACTTACAGTAAGAATCCTTATCCTTTCTTGCTTTATTTATCCACAGATTGGTTGTGCATCCCAAACTGCTATTTGCTTGTTATAATTCCTACTTGACTTTTCTAGGAGCATTGGCATCTAGGTCTTAATAATTAAACTCATACAACAGAAGGCACAACCAGCCTCAAGATTATGATTCTTTCACAAAGGATCAAGGGCAGAAAACAGTATCACATACACAGCAACAGTCTAGCAAGTATCTCATGGATATCAACCACAGGTTCCTTTATTTGCATCCAAAACATATTTAATCACCAAAGAAGGAGTTGAGGTGACAGGGCTTAGGGAAAACACCAGCTTTTGAATAGTTGTATATAGCTAGCAGAGCATGCACTTAGAGCTAGTTATTTAGTTTTTATTCTCCATTGATGTTGTGTGTCGAATAGACTAGTGGTCAGGTTTCAATAAACATTTACAAGAAATTGTTGTTTGTTCTTGCAACTTTTGTTTAAATTCTTATTGTCTATGTATATCCCTTCAAATTTATGTGGTGTAGAGATTTTTTTTGTAGATATTAGGGATTGAAGTGCTAAATTATATGTTAAATCTGTACTTTTTTCATAGGGGCAGGGTCAGTCTGTATTCCTACTAACAGTATGTGAGGGTCCTTTTACCTGCTATCTTCATCAACTTTCACTGTGCCTGGTCTTTTTGATAGGGGCCATCTCGCAGTTATAAGGTGGGATCTCATTGTGGTTTTGTTCGGCATCTCTCTGATAAGTGATGAACTTTTTTTTTTTTCTTTTTGATGTGCTGTTGGCTACCTGAATGTCTTCTTTGAAAAAGTGCCTGTTTAGGTTTTCTATCCATTTTTAGATTTTTTTCTTTGTTTGTTTAGTTGTATTTGTTCTTTGTAAATCTTGCCAGGTATGTTCATATTCTTTTTTCTCATTTAACATCATATCTTACCCCTGCCCCCTGCTTTGTATTTTTAGATTGATGTAATCCTAGATGTTTTTGCTTATATTTCTCTTTCTGTTGGAACTGAGTTCTCAAAGACATCACTATGACCATTATTAAGGTTTCCCTTTGTTGGGTTCTACATGCAACTCTTTAATTCATCATAAGTTAACTTGTGCAACTTGTTAGGAGTCACATGTGAAATGAAGATGAAATTCAGACAGAAGAGATGGATAGCGGTCTGTGAGGCCAGCCCACAGAACGGGGATCCTGAGAAGCATGTCTAGGTCCAACTTTAATGAAGTTGTGAAGCCCCTTACATACCCCAGTAAGGAAATGTTACAATGATGTAATGAGGAAGTAGCAAAGCACACATAATGGGCAATAGGGAGGATGCGGGGATGTGTGATAACAGGAGAATTTACCTGTGGGGGTAACAGTTATTGCTAATGGTCATATGTCTCTTGGGACATTCCAGAGAGATTATGAAGTTGAGTTAGAGGTGAGAGACTTGCTGTTGCCCACCCTCTAGTGTGCCAGAAGGGCTATAGAGATATTAGGTGTTCGTCTTATCTGAAACTCCATCTCTCTACCTGTTTTCACATTCCACATGCAAGTGGAGAGATCATGAGCTAGATTCATTCTTTTATATGTGGTTGTCTAGATTCCCAACAG